>CAJHUC010000431.1:0-109378 GCA_905146915.1 Ostreobium quekettii | reverse complement strand
CGGACCACAATCCGGCGCGACCGAGCTCACAGCATCCCGGCCTCCATCGCCGCGCCCCCAGCGATCCTCCAGGGATCTGGGCCCACCACCAAGGAGTGCACCGAGCGCGCGCCCCGAGTAAGCCGCGGCCGATCGTGGCCGTGCGGGCCATTCCGGCCATCCGGGTGCCAAGGCGGCGGCAACGCGCGATTCGCAAACCAGCACCCCATCATTGACCTTCCACATTACCAAAATGTCTAGATGCCTAGACAGAGGATGCCCTTTGGGTGTGCGCCTTGGAGTGCACCTTTGGCACTCGCTTGGAAGAAAGTGATGGTGATAGGTGGGTGGGTGGGTGGGGGTTGGGTGGGTTATAAGTTGCCAATTTTTTTGCTGATATCCAACGATTAGCAATTTGGCCATCATTGTGCAAAGTACATGCAAGTGCTACCCTAAACAGGGTTGCTGCGCTATCTTGAGGGGTCGATGGGTCGACAACGGGGGGTTTGGCATCTTTTTCAGCAAGGTCGATGCGATTCAAGTGAAAACTTCCAATTTGCCACACACAAAGCACCAAAGGTGTGCGCATATGCACCACTCGAGCGAGCATGGTTGCGCGAGCTATGTGTATTTTCAAAAAGGGCATAAAGCGAGTTGAACAGCAGTTGATGCCCTTCAACCTGACCCTGAAATTGTCCTTGGAAGTGTGCTGTGTCCCTGAGTTCAAAAGGGACTGAGAGGCAGCGACAGAAGAGAGCAAATTCTGCCGTCCTTTGACAGCCGATCAAAATAGTGGCAGACACAGGAAATGCAAATGGGTTGAGTTTCAGGAACCAAGGACAGTGATCCATCAACAACTGATAGCGTTGTGTGGCATCACAATATCTCAAGACTCGGTACCACACATGGCATGGCCAGCACAAGCAAAGTCAGCAATCTTGCCAAGAACAGTTTTGCACAAAGGTAAGAGCAGCAATGCAACAACCGTCCATCAGAGTTCACAAGCCATTCTGATTTGTTCATGACGGTGCCCCACTTGGCAGCTCATGGATGTACTACCGACACCTCGAATTTGCAGACGCCAAGTGGCGTCCATGTTCATGCCTAGAGCAGAGAAACTTCATTCCAACATGTTCCCAACATTATTCCCAGGATGAGGGAGACAAAAGTCGGATGACAAGAGCTGCACAACATGACACTAAACAGGATAATGTCAGTCCATTCTCGTTGCACAAGTGGGCCCTGCTACACACGAGCAATTCCTCTCTGGATCCCCATGCCTCCTATTTACACTAGGCATGCACCAAAATCTGAAAACGAGTATGTGAGTCCACTGCCTTCATGCGAATGAGAATACAGACTTCGCAACTCCCCATGGCCCTGCCCCTTGCCCCCTTCTTACATGTGGCACTCCAGTTCCTGAGGCTGCAGCCGGCTGTCAATCATCCTTCATCGCAGACCCATAACAGCAAACCAACATTCCGTCAACGAACTGAGTCCCATAGGCGCTGCAGATGTGGCACAACCTAAACCCGCCCCTTGCAGGAAACTAAGAAGGCCTAGAAGTGGAATAGAGCATCCCATGTGATCCCACGCAGTGGCTCCAGCGGCGTGCTCAACACTGCATTTGACCCTTTCATCCAACAAAATGCGACGTCCTGCCCCTCCCACCCCAAATCAACTCACTCCCCTTGCAAGCCTCACCACGTCTTAAAAGTCACAGTTGCCCAAACATTCTAAGCAAGTACCACAGCAGTCAAGAAGTTCAGACATGCACTCCCCCATGCCCTCAAAGCAGTCGCCCAGACATGTGCCAATGTCTCCGCAGCAGTCACCGCACCTGAGCACCAGTTTCATTTCATCGTCAGTTATCAGCTTGCAGGATCCATGTGCAGCAGCAGGGCAGCAGCCCCTCCACAACAAAAATTTCAAAGAGCCTAACACTTTGTCAGGGAACACTTCAGTGCACGAGTCCGCTGAGCACACGTTTGTTATCTAACAACTCCACAGAAACACATTCATCCTACTGTTTACCCATCCTTGCCCACCATGGTGCACTTTCAGCGATTCACCAAAACGACTTGAAATGGTGCGCCGTACTGTTTGAAACACCATGGAGGCGCATCAGATGGATGGGAGGGGTACGTGAGGTGTGTCTATGGAGACGACACAGTGAACTATGGGCAAATGACTAACCTGTTTTACGAACACAGTTGCACAACACAACAGCTACCTATATGGACAATTCTGCGAGGCCCATATTGACAGATCCTCCTCTGTTGGGGACGTTTATAGGTGTTCATGGACCAGCCACTACCGTAACCAGACGATGGCTAAAACTGTTGCTGCCGATTTGCTGATGCTGACACGGGTTTCAACACAGGCTGTGTACAGGGTCTGTGAATAAGAGATGGAAGGAATGCCATGATCAGAAAGGCGTTCTGCTTGTATACAAATCCATCATCGCTTACAAGCTGCAGGGCCACTGCCTTGTTTTGTTGAAGGCAAAGCAAAGCAAAGGATAATTGCCAATATCATGCAAAGGGACAACAGCTCATTCAACAGCAACTCCCATTTCAATCCTCCCATTTCTTTACTTCCATTTGCAGATTGCCACAGATGCAAAAAAAAGTGACAAACGCCTGATGGCCATGGGGATTGATACAAAAGCATCCTTGTTCGGACCAAGGCAGCAAAGAACCACCCTGCAGCACCATTGTTCCTATACACAGCTGGTCAGTGTGCATTCAAGATCTGGTCTCTTCTATGCTCCCAAGGCCAGGCAGTTTAGTATCTGTGGCTGCAACCATGGCACAAGTGCATGACAACACAATCTCCTGTGAAGGAGAGCACCACCAAACGAAATTCACACACTGCCATTTGCCATGACTCTGTTTCTTGGTGTACGCCCACAGCACATAACCACCAGTACAACCACTCGTTTCCACTTACCCGCCACACAATCCTCCAATCCCATCTGCAATGTCCGGGAAAACATCGCCTATGCCTCCAAAATCACCAAAATCTGGGATCGGCACATTGCCGACTGAGGATGCGATGTCACCAAAGCCAAAGGCCAAGCCAGCACCTGCCAGCAAAGCTATGCCAGCAGCGCCCCCAACAGCATATTTGGTAAGGACCACATTCTTGCCTTGAGCTTTTTTCTTCTTGATATCCTCAAGGTTCTCCCTGGGCAAACATGGGCACAATTAATTCAGAACCGCCCCCTCTAGAAAAAGGCAGAAACCATGGTTCATCTTTTGTATATACTCAGTGCCACAGAAGTGAACGCATGCATAGAGTTCCGATCCCTCGCAACAGCCCCACCCCTAAGAGCAACCTCCTGCATTTCACATACAGGCAACACCTCGGACGGTACAGACAATGGCAAGTGGACCTTGCCAAACGCCCAAGAAATCAAGCCCATAAATTAAAAGGACCCTCAACAGAGCGACAGGTCGTTATGACACAGGCCAACAGTATTCGCCCACTGGGCCATGTAAGATGGAAATGCCTTGCATGAAGAGCACTTGCACAAGCAGATCATGGGCGATGGTCCCCACACCAAATATTATTTCCTTACTCTGTTGTCTGCATCAGCAGCATGGATGTGTGGGGAGTCACAATGCCAGAGTTCACACTCTCTTCAATTACCTGCAAATCCATGACAAGTGCTAAGATGCACATTCCCTGTGCAGTGTACAATATGACACATGTCAGGATGTGAGACAGTAGTCAAGATCGCAACTGGCAACCAATCCACACATACCCCAGACTACCAGTGCCATGCCTCCATCACCTGTCTGACATTCTCTACTGGTTTGCAGGCATGGAGAAGAACCAGACCTGTGGGCTTGTGCCTTCATCAACATGCTTAGTCTCCGTTTCCCTGCAGCAAGCCTGAATGCAGACTGCGACTGAGCAGGGCACTTCATGTACATAAACGTACCCCCTTTGTCTGCATATTGCCAGGACACAGACCACACTCCAGCGTCCAATTGGCCAGGTGTTCACCGTCACTAAATCGAAATCCCAAGTAACCAATTGGTCAGTCTTAGAATCTCTATTCCCTTTAAAGCTCTTTAGGAGACAGGGAAAAATACAGAAACGAAAACAGAGCATTCCATATGTGAAATGGAGTTTGAATTGGGGCCACGCAGTTGAAAGAACACACAAACACACACCTGTTGCACCATTTTCCCATCATCATTCAGCCATGCAGCGGCAGTCAGCACATCCAGGCGCTGCTTGACAAACACCTTGTCCAGAGGGATCGCCGCTGCCTGTGTTGTGTGAACATCTTGAGACCACTCATCACCGTTTGGCAGTTTGCCCAGTATTTGAACCGTTGGAGGGAAATTTCCATTGTACTTGCCAGACACCAGCAGCGGATGACCCACAAACAAGTCCGGAATGGGAAAAGGATACAGTTCAACATCTGTCGGTCCATCCATTCTGATCCGAACATCGGTCAGCACAGGCTTGGCAGCTGCATCAAGCATCCGCTCCATTTGAGCCTGCATGACACAACAACATCAGAAAACAGGAATGCTGCTGTTTCAACACAAGAGACAGAAATCATACGCAGGATGCCATCGTGTGCACAAATGCAGCCAGAGACTTTCGCGCTGTAGAAATTGATGCCAAAGTCTAAAAGTGCAACGTGAACATCGCAAAGCACTGAGCAGCACCTTCAGCAATAGTTGCATGGTGAAAATGGAGAGCAAAATTACAAAATTACACAAGATCCAAAACACTTGCAGTAAGGATTGCTTACTCCACCAATGCAAGCACCTCTGAGACAACAATTCCATAGCTGCAAGCAACAAGATTGTCAGCAATCAGTAAATTGAGCATGTTCTAGCAAGGTGAGGGTAGCACGAAGTTAGTGGACAAAATCGACTGCAAATGTGGAATAGCCACATACCTGAATACTGAACGGTGTGAACGCCACATCGAACATGCCTCGGCCAATAACTGCCAACTGCTTCAAGAAGAAATGATTGCAATAGGGCCCAATTGCAAATGTTGACACCCGTGGAACGGACAAGTCTGCTGCCCCTGGGATGTTCACCTCATTCTGTACAGCAAATGAACACAGTAGGCTGCCCTTATCCCAGATCAAAAGGACGCCATATCAAGTCAGGGTGTCTATCTGTGGCTTGGCCCTGTGCAAGGGGCATGATCCATTAACTGTGTTGTTGTAGACCAGTAGATATTAGCATTCACACAGTTTCATCGTGATGGCATGACATTCAGTCACTGTTTTTAATCACGACAATCACTCGGGGAACGCATCTGCACCATGCTCTAATGCCTATTCCTTTGACAAGAACTCAAATTCTCAAAAGTAACCGAACTATCTGACACCAGGGTGGCAAGAGGACAGACCAAAGCATTCCTCTAGCCTGCCAAACCTAGGTAATGCACAGCCGAAGAAGACAGATGCACAAATGATCGTCCCGAAATTCATAAAATTCAACAGGATACAGGCAGGACCTATGGCCTGCCATTGTCACCCAAGCATGCTTAGCAAGTTCATGTGGCCCCATCGCAAACAACAAAAAATGGCCAAGTTGCAAACTGATACAATTCACACATATGGACAATCCACAGCCTAGATCTTCTTACACCCACAGCACAACGATCAACATGGCCTCCTGAACAAATCAGTGCCTGGATGCAATTCTCTGATTTCTTGTGTGTTAAGCCTACGTTCGGCTCTGAACTCCCTTTATGTGGCTACTCTTCGATGACAGGTCTGCAATCTCCCACACATGGAGCAATGCTTGTTTGGGACTCCTTCTGAATTTCTGCTGTTAACCACCGAATCAAACATTGTCTCAATGCTGCTGTTCACCAGCTGCAAGTCACATAACCAGTACGCATCCAGGCAGCAATATTCTTTTGTTCACTGCAGAGGCTCCCACCTGCAGATACTGTGCGATGTCACGCTCATCCTCCACAGCACCATCCGTCAGCAGGAAGATATACGGCACAAAGGGGCTGCCCTGCAGCATTTGAATAGCCTGTTGCAAGGGCGTCTTGATGTCTGTCAAGCCCCTTGCCACAACATTTCCAGAGATCCAGTGGTTGGCACTGGAGACATTTTCTTGAGTTGCTTCCTTCAGGGTACCAGACCAAGTGATCTGCTCATGGTCATACCTTTGCACAAAGTAACGACTCAAAATCAATCCACCATTGTTCAAAAAGGAAGCTCTGGCAGTCACCAAGTCTCTTACACACATATGAGGCGGGGTGGTTGAGAGCAAGCCATGGTGTTCAAAGGTGAACAGGAACAACATCGCCTAATAATGGACGAATGCTTTTGCAGCAAAAGTTCAATCAATCTATGACAACAAAAAGGTGGTGAGTGATGTTGGCCAACACAGCCTCATCACACAGAGACAACCAAGTGAGTCGAACACACCATTGGATAGAACAAGGCATTCGCCACATATGCATACCAGAGCTGTCCCCGCTCTGGAAGTGCTGCATCTTAGTCTCCCAGAAAGCAAATACCAACAGAGAAAATATGCTAAATTGTGCAGGCACATGTATCATTTGCACCCCAAACTCTTGCTCGCCAAAGCAGAGAAACTATCCATTCTCCATTGCTGCCAACTCCCCCAGCCAAATACTTCCCAAAACTTACGCTATTATAGTGAACAAGTCCATCGGACTGAGCATGTCCAAGCCAGCCATGAGGGCTTTCTTGGCATACTCGATGGGCTTTCCTTGCATGGAGCCAGACCGATCGACAATGAGGATAACACTCTTCACGAAAGGCTGCCACAGTCACAAACAAGGATTAACGAGCCCTCATTAAGGCCAACTTTGACATGGGCTTCCCAAGGCTGATGAATGCCCCCTGCCTTGCTGTCCACACTTGACAAAATTCAGCATTTCTGCATAAAGTGACAACAAGTTGCAAAGTCATGTTAGCAGCAGCAGTAGACTCCAGGCATTGCACAGTTGAACAAAGCACTACTGGAATTTGAGGACTATTTCCTACTCAAAACCTGTCATTTCCTCAGTGAGGTCCATTCATGCAATTCCATGGCTGCATTTGCACAGCTAGATCCATGCTGAGGGAATCTTTCTTAACCTGACAAGGTGAGCAGAAAGCCAGGAAAACAAGACACAGTGCTCTGACACTGCCAGACTCTACAAGATCAGAAAAGCATGTTGCTTGGGGTTCTGAGCCACCAAATATTGTTGCGAAGCTGTGATGAACAAACAGGCAAATGAGGCGTACACCCCTCTTTTACGCACCTGAGTCACATCTGGTGCTGGTGGAGACACTGAAAGTGCAAAATTTCCCCGAGGGTCCTGTGCCTTGTTCACTGGATTGGGGGCTTGAATGTTCATGGATGCCACGATGGCTCTGCCCCATACTTCATAGCCGATCATGAAGTCTGAATTCTCCCACTTGACCTCCCTGGAAAGTGTACATGGCATCATAACAACGCTACCCACCAATAGCCATTCCTGGAGCCATTTATCAGCAATGGTACTGATGTGCCCCAAAATTGGGTGATGCACAGGGTGATGATTCTCAGTCGAATTTCATATTCAGTTGAACTAAACGTAAAAACATATCTGAACCCAGGGGACATTACAGCAATGGAGAGGGAAGGAAGTGCAGAACTTGGTATACAGTAGACACTACAGCAGCCACTACAGCAGCCTGGGAAATGGGATTCCCTGCAACATTTGTTGGACCACTTGAATGGACTGCCACTCCAAGAATACATATTGGCCAAAGCATACTGGAAACAAAGGCGTGGATATGTCCAAAGCTCACTTTGGGAAAACGAGATATCACCATTCGCCACTGTCCACAAAGGCACACATGGACATGCAGAAGCATCATGCACTTGGATATGTCCATTTATGGGCAACCCCAGACTGCAATAAGCCAGGGTTGGGCAGCAGCAATGAGAACATATTGAGCACAGCCCAACCATCCCCTGGGGAAATTGTATTACCTATCAGCTGCCAACACCAACCGCCCAGGCTGCACTGTCTTTGGCACCATTTTGTGTGTGGGGCACTTCCAGTTCACTTCAGTTGGGACGCCAGTGTTGATACTGCAGTTTATGTGCATCAATGCGCTCAGGTGTGCAGAACCACCACTCAACATCTGCTGGGGCCACTCCAACGGAAATTGAAGCTGGTAGTAACCCTGCCACAGGCCACCCAACCAAACCCCATTCAACAGTGAGACTAAAGCTTAGTTGACTTTTTAGATATTTGTACCCTTGGGTGGAGGCATGATGCCGTCTCCCAGCAACGCCAGCAACAAGCACAGCAACCCACGCACACTGTATGGTACATCTGCAGTTCTGTAAACTGTTCTGTCGCAGGGTTCCTCCTATGCCACAGCTTCAGGAAGGCAGGGGCTGAGATGCCTCAATATTCATGTAACGAACGTCTTGATGCTGTGCGGCAACACACAAGGTTCAACAGGCCCAGAGCCACACTATGTAAGCAATATAGTTCTTTAGTGCTCAACAACACAGGTAAGACAAACAGGCTCCCGCCCAGTGCAGCGAAGAGGGCACAAGGAATGTCACCTTGAACTGTTTCCTAACTTCACACACCCAGAACCACAGCCTCTTTTGATAGAGAAAGGTAACCCTGCATTTCTGGTTTCATCATACCTGTTGAAACAAAAGCGGCTGGAAGAAATGAACTGTGACACGGAACAGATCACGAGGCTTGATGTTTCCGAAACTAATAATGAACAGCTCCGGATTGTTTGGATCTACCTGTAGACAAGAAAGTAAACATGCACAAACAGCTGACTCAGCTCCTGGCGCGATCTTGCTCCTTAAAGAATCAATCAAACCTTCAGTTTGCTGTTGTTACGTCAGTTGTGCCATTCAAACGCATATGCGTTTCCCAGTGGATGCCACTCTGTAACATGCTTGCACCAGGGGCAACAGATGGGGCCCAAATGCCCCATTGCTGTGGCCAGTAGACACTTGTACACGTCTCAGGTGCAAAAGGAGGTAGCAGCAGCAAAAGTGTGGTCATAATAGCCCCCAAAGCATGTTGCAGTTTGGGGTTCCAGTCTGGTTCTCAACTTCTGAGCACTTCCTGTGCATCTGCAGGTGCTACAACAGGTTCTACAGGGCACAGCAACCAAACCACATCCAAAAATGCACATGATTCGTTCTGTTGGCAGGGTGTGACCCAAATTTCACAGGAACAGTTGCAACTACAGTTCGAAATGCAACAACAGGAGACTCACAGGATCTTCGCCTGCAGCTCCTGGGTTAACCCGGTTTCCACTCCTTGCTGCATACCGCCCTGCTTCATCCTTTGGCACCACCATTGTGGCATAAACAGAGTGCTGAGTCAAATTTTGAATCTTGGCTTCTGTGACTGTTGTGTCATAGTTCTTTGGCAAGATCAGAACGCCAGGGCCACCTTGTGTATTGGTAGCATCCACCACAAATTCGATTTTCTGTACAGAAACAGATTGTGTTAGCCATGCCAACAGGGTTATCAGTGTGGCAATACACCCAATTGCCATTGGAACAACCACAACAGGATGTCAGTACAATAGGCAGTGTAATTCTTACATCGTGTAGTTCACCATTCATAGCTGCTTCGTCAGGACATGTTGTTGCAGCTCAAGTCCACAAGCAGCAATCACATCCTGCCACTGAGAGCATATGTTGCTAACCAAACAAGTGCCCTGTAGCATTCATTGGTTGCCTGAGTTCCCAAGGAAGTAATCCAAACATTGGCTTACCACAAATGCGGTGGCGATGTGGCACTCTGCTGTCACTTCAGCACTCTGCAGCGGCAGGGGGGTGAAAATTGGCTTTGGGGAGGCCCTTCACCACAAAATGTCGCAAGGCCAGTGATGAAATAAACATGCAAAAGACCATCAAAACATGGTACGACGCAATCAAGTGTCCTTGCAAAACTGCTTGAGGCTGCCACACAATGAGAAAACATTGCAGTCTTCAGGCCATGATAAGGCTTACGGGGCTGGAGCAGAGCTGTTGCCATCTTATACAGATTCGATGCCAAGCAGAACAGGGCACAGGGCAGAATTGCTGTGCAGAAGAACAGAGTAAACAATAGAATTGCCTGTGAGCTGTCCAGTATACACTGTGGTATGGCCTCCTAACCAATGATTGTTCTGGCAAAATCTCCACACTTACTGTGTCTGTGAAGCAATGCACACCATGGGGCTTGTTGCAGATAAGCCTGGCGATATCATGGGCCTCTTGCCAGGTATGTACATCTCCTGTGGAGCATGCATATTTGGCGGCTGCATGGGATTCATGCTGCCAGTGAGATGGCGCCCTGCAACCAGACAAGTAGCAGCAGTCAAGCAAACTCTGTCAACATATCATTGCATGCACAGCAGACACAGGCTACCATGCAACAACATGTACAATGATAGGCTAGCAAAGTATTAGCACACTGGGACAACTCAAAACAATGGAACTGTTGTTGATCCCATGCATCAACTTCAGATGAAGCAAACGGACAGCATTCCAGCAACGTTTCGACAATGAAACTGAAAGATTTTAATCAAGTCACCCATGACTTCCATGAGAGAGATTATATGAGGCAGGATGCCATGCACCCATGTCATAGCCATGGGTATGGTCTGCAGCCAGTCCTGGCAGTTGGCAGCTGTTGCAACATTTGCCTGCACACCTGCCTGGCAGCTTCAGCCTTCGGATGTCAGCAAGCTGCCAACGACTCTAAACAGCAGCAAATTGCAGCAGAGGCTGCGCCAGACACACCTGCAGCAAACCAGAACAGAAGAGTGGCCATAAGACAACACATCCACTTTGCCCCAGTACAACCCTCAGGAAGGGACAACATCAACATCCATGTGCTTACCAGCCAGCCCAATCTACTCAACCAGGAATGCGGCAATACAAGAAATATGATGATGCGACAAGTTCTGTGCACCAACTGAAAGACAAGGTGGGAGAAGTTGTCAGTATTCTATAGCTTCTTGATTCTGAACACCAGATGGCTTGAAGTTCTCCACCTTTGAGAGGATTGTTCAGGCGATGTTCCAGTCATCAAGGCGATTGCACAAGATGAACGTTGTACATGGCTGCCATGGCCATGAACCTGTGCTTACATGCATCAGGTCGTTGCCCAACACCAACTAGATTTTCAACCTTGGAGGTCAAATCTTAGTGTGAGCACCAACGCTGGAATTTTCGATCATTCTCCTGTGCAAAATTGTGGCTACTGTGCTGGGCCCAAGAGCAAGCCACACAGGTCAACTGCGCTCATCAGCTGTGAGTAGATGCATGTTTTTGGCAAAGCTGCTTGCTGTAATTTGTGGATCTCCAGTTACTTGTCTTGTGGTAGGCCAGTACTCATATATTGCAGCACCTGGCAGCAGGTCAAGGTCTCTCTGTCCATGCAAATACGACCCAGGGGCTCCACGCCAAAGCAGGCAGTCTTGCACAATGTTATGTGCCATCGATGTAAGGGGCAAGGCAGCAATTCAACAGTCCACATTCACCATAAAGGTGAAATTCGTCCACTCGACAGTCTCAGATACAATTCATCGTTTGCACACAAAAAGACATCGCAAGACTCCTTAACCTTAAAACCATCTTTCAAATCCATCCGATGCGAACATCCACACTGACCATATACTGGACTGCAAGCAGCTGCCTGCCTCAGAAGCAGTGTCAGAGTAAATTTCCAAACACTGTTGGAATACACAGCCTTTCCATTGAGCAGGAAACTCACGCAAAATGTTGACTGGTGTTGGGCAATGCCCAAGTCAATATGATGCACACTGACGTGCTGGCTGTATATCGTAAAGATTTATAAGCAAAGGAACCACCACCTGTTCGTGGAACCAAATTAAACTGCTGCTGTGTGTGGATTTAACCAGCATTCCAGGCCGGTGAAGCTGGAAACCTTTGTCTTCATTCGCAGCCAATGCAATGGACAATGAGGTGCATATTCAAGCAGCCTACAGCAGTGTGCCAAGACTAACATTCATGTTTCACTCATGAAGATGAAAAGCAGCAGCAGCAGCGGATGCACACAGCTCCAAGACTGAGTTTCAAAACGTCAGAAAGGAGCTGCCATGTGGAAAGCCACAAGTCTACATGTCCTCCTATACGAGGTTACAACTTGCTGCATCACACATCACTGACTCTTGCAGTAGCAGCAGGCAGCAGCAAGACAGGTGATAGGTTCCTTTGGGTGGTGGCTTGGATACAGGAACCCGCTTGAAATGTGCTGTCACTATGGCTCTGCCTACAGACTTCTTTGCTTCAGAAGATGTGCAGCGTCAGTAACGTTGACGCGATGATCGCAGCGCTCAATTGATTCTCCCTCATCAAGTCACAGTCTTGCATAACAGAACAAGCAACACTGCACTTTGAGAGTATGAGAATCATCAGCCACTTTGTTGTCCTGGCCCCATGGCCTAGGATCGCAAGAGCTGCAAACGCAAACTGGCAGCAATTCACAAACGCTAGCTGGATCAAAGTGTGTCAGAAGTTGAAAACCAGAACAGGTGTCAGCGATGGGCGTTGAAAACAACTTCGTCATATTGTGTGTCCTCTTGCCTGGGTCCATTTCACACCCCGAGCCCCTTTCAATTAGATATGTTGCGGTTTTCCCAGCTATTGGCTCCTTTTCTCGGCTCCCTACAAGTTACTGCTTACTACACGCCCACCCCACACTCTCCTCACGATCCTTACAACAGGTGTCCAAGGATATCACAACGCGTGAAGCAGCACATCCTCTGCACATTTGACCGTGTTGCAGGGTTGACGTACCAAAGGAAAACCTGCAGAAACGCGGCTCTGTAAGGACTCGAGGAGTGTCTGCTTCAACAACCGAGTTGGCTTTTTTCTCAGAGCGCATGGACACCGTCACAACCGACGAGCTGACGCGGCCTGTGGGGACGGTCGCGCCGGCAACGCTTAACAACTGCCTCTGAATAACCTGTGGAAGCGAGCAGCCGCGTGACTGCCCTGCTTCAGCGGTATGATATCGTGTGCCTGGGTCCGATCACGCAGGCAGCCGCACGGCAACTGACCCTCGGGTGAGCCCGGGGGAAATGGCAAAAGTGTGACCAGCGCACGTGGAAAGTCCGGGACAGTGCGTGCCACAGTGCGCCGGGCGTGAGGGCGACGGATGGCCTCTGGCAATAGACAGGCGGGATGCGCCTGAGGTTGCAGAACTGACGTGGTTACGCGTGCCACCATCCTGAACATGATGAGAATTCGAGCGACCCCGTGGCGGGGGTTGGGAATTCATGACATTGGCAAGTCCGACCAGCCTTTGGATCAGGATGTTCGTGTTCAGGTACAGAAAATTTTCACTGGACGCGTGTTGTGGTGTGGCCTCCCACAAGTGCTCCGTCAGTCCGATCGTCCACACCACCCTGCCCGACGGCAAACTGGATCCCTCTCCATTCTCTGCCCACACCTCCCCCCACCTTTTCTCAACTCCACGAGGCCGGCGCCTCAAACAAGCGCGATCAGCGTCGGGGCACAACCCGTTCGGCTCGGCCCCGCCCCCTCCACGGCGCCCAGACCTCTCGACAAGTCCAGTCAACCGCCTTACGGCCCTCAGAGTGCCCCAAGGGCCCCCGCGGAAGGCGCAGAGGTGTGCTCCCCTGGCGGAGAGCGAGGAGCGACGACGAACCTCCGAGCCCCCGCCTCGCCTTGCAGCCCCCCTCGTTGGATTCGGTGGGGAGCGAGGGAGTACCTTGCCGGGCGTCCGACAATGCTCGAACTCTTCGGAGGGAAGCGGCAAGAGGCAAGGTATGATGTGTGTGATGGGACCGCCGCTGTACGAGGAGAGGAGTGACGCAGTGACGGGCCAAAACGCAACTCCTGGGAGAGAGGGTTCTTCGCAGTTACAGCTGTCCTGGTTGTACCGCCTTAGAATGGTGACTGTCCTTCTTATCCTCCTCCTCTTCCAAACCCCGACATACCTGCTTCGTCTGCGGCACGAAGCCACTTGACGCCTGACCATGTGGAGGGAGCTTATGCGAAACTCCTTGCTTTGATATGTAAGATTGTTGAAGATTGCGACAGCAAGAAAATTTATTAAGTGCAAATACACAAGGCAGTAGCCCTCCGTGTTGAGCTCATGGTGCTCCTGCGTGGTACCCCGGCCACTGGCCGACCACGCTGGAGCTCTCTGATTTTGCATATTCTCTATGTGCTGCAACAAGTATGAAGGAAGTTAAGAGTGGCTGGGTTGGATGTTCCAGAATTCACAAAACGCCCTCGTGCTTTGGGGCGCCTCAAGGCTTTGGGACACCCTTGAGGCTGTGGACGCCATGTGTTGTGGATAACAAACCTGCCCACAAAATTTTCACTGGTTCTGACAATTATTTACCCATTGTTCGCGACGCCGCATAATGACCACCGTTTCACTGGGTGGATCACTTATGCTTGATGGCTTGCGACTAGTGTGCATGTCAAAACGTGAATCGCTGCTTGAGATTGAAAGAAAAAAAGACTGTGGTTGCAGAAAAATGGTGCTATGAAACTTGCAAAGGTTACTCCCACCAAGATGTTACTTTCCTTAGAGGGGCACACAGGATGTCTCTTTCCCTGGTGCAGCATTGAGCTTCTAGCCTATGCATACTCCTTTGCTTGAAGATTGGCGCATGTTTTATGAAAAGTCGGATTGGCCATTTCTGTGAGTGAATTCTGGTTTTGAATTTGGTTCTTGAGGTAGTTTTCGATCACACTCATGTTTGTTGAGGACAACATGAGCTTGATGAAAGAATGTCCTGCAATTCACATAGAGATGCCTTGGTCATAGTGTCTTGTCCGCAAGATGCAAGGGTGTGTTGTGGGGAAGTTTGGGATGTGTGTTTCCCGAAGCTTTACAGCATTGTGACCGCCCTCTACTTTCACTTTGGCTTGCGAGATTTGTTGTACTTGCACTTTGCAGTGGGGGCGTTTGGAAATGACCATATGCGGCACCTGAGTAGTCAGAATCATGTTGTTTTGAATTCTGAGTGAAAGGGAAGCTGTGGCATGTTTCAGATGTGGGCTGCATCATAGTGAAGAGGTGGCATCGGGGTTGAATTGTCTTATGGGCATTTGTGATTATGACAATCCTTAGAGGTCGAAAATGGGACATTGTATCAGATGATGGAAATTCGCATGAACGTGGCTGATCATTTTAAGCCCACCCCAGCCTGTTGGGGGCGCAGCAACCTGTGCTGTGAACCACGCCTTGGACTCCGTGTCGCCTGGCCATGTGAGCGCCGGCGCGTGGGATGGCGACCCCTCCAATCGCCTAGCTATTGCCGTTTCTCTGGCTTACTTCGAAGAGGTCAGGCCCATCGTGCTATGCATGATGGTGCGATTCCTTTAACATGGTTTCGGAGCCAAGGTGAAGGCATGGGCCTAGCGACGGGGCGGTTCTGTGGCGGCGCCTTCAAGCGGCGTTGACCAAGGTCAACGGTGCTCCCACCAAGGCTGGCGATGGGGCAGAACTGTCGAGGGGGCGCGCCACCCATCGATGTCAAGGAGTGCCGCCATCAAGATGGACATCTGTTGAGGGCTGGGTGCTGTCAAGTTTGCCTAGCGTTGAGGCGGCAGCGGCGCCGTTGCGCGAGTTTTGCGCCGGCAGCACGGGGCCGAGGAGTTGGCGCCATGCGCGCCATTTCCGGGGAGTGAGGCACATGACCGCCCGCTCCCGTGAGGGCGACTTTCCGGCGGAATTGGCGACGCGAACCGCAGCCAGCCACACGCACGTGAGGAGAGAAGACGCGCGAGCACTGCGCAGTGGACACGGAGGCTGTGCGACATGGCGGAATGGCAGGTAACGGCACTGTGCGCCATGAGTTTGGGGCGCCGCGGGAGTGGCCGTTCCGCGAGGAATGAGCGGCGCGCGACGCCGCGATCAGCGGGGTTTGCGAGCCGTGAGGGCTGTTGTGGTCTGGGCGCCTCGGAGGAGTTGTGAGGAGTTTGGGGAACGTGTTGGAACCGTCGCGAGGAGCGCGTCGGCGGCGGGTCCCCGGTGCAGTGGGCGCGAAGGGGCTGGAATTGGCACCGGGGGAGCCGGGATTGTCACGTGGGTGTCAAAGTGGAGTGTTGCTGTACGAGGAGATGTGACAGCCAGGGAATCGGCCAATGGGTGGCTGCAAAGGGGGCAGGTGCCCCCACTTTTCCCCGTGTGGGCCATGCCATGTTGACATGTTGATTGGACCAGGGGTCCTCCGGCGTGATGGACCGGGGGGTGACCCCCTGGCAAGTTGGCGTGTGGTGGCTCGACAGGGAATGCACCCAACCTGTCCAAATGCAAATGATTTATGGGCCCACCAAGTTGTACAGTGGAAAGGATCCAAAAATGGCAAAGATTCGGAGTTTTTCGCAGTTGGAAGCGTGGGAGTGCCCATGTTCGCGACGCCGCATAATGACCACCGTTTCACTGGGTGGATCACTTATGCTTGATGGCTTGCGACTAGTGTGCATGTCAAAACGTGAATCGCTGCTTGAGATTGAAAGAAAAAAAGACTGTGGTTGCAGAAAAATGGTGCTATGAAACTTGCAAAGGTTACTCCCACCAAGATGTTACTTTCCTTGGAGGGGCACACAGGATGTCTCTTTCCCTGGTGCAGCATTGAGCTTCTAGCCTATGCATACTCCTTTGCTTGAAGATTGGCGCATGTTTTATGAAAAGTCGGATTGGCCATTTCTGTGAGTGAATTCTGGTTTTGAATTTGGTTCTTGAGGTAGTTTTTGATCACACTCATGTTTGTTGAGGACAACATGAGCTCGATGAAAGAATGTCCTGTAATTCACATAGAGATGCTTTGGTCATAGTGTCTTGTCCGCAAGATGCAAGGGTGTGTTGTGGGGAAGTTTCGGATGTGTGTTTCCCGAAGCTTTACAGCATTGTGACCGCCCTCTACTTTCAATTTGGCTTGCAAGATTTGTTGTACTTGCACTTTGCAGTGGGGGCGTTTGGAAATGACCATATGCGGCACCTGAGTAGTCAGAATCATGTTGTTTTGAATTCTGAGTGAAAGGGAAGTTGTGGCATGTTTCAGATGTGGGCTGCATCATAGTGAAGAGGTGGCATCGGGGTTGAATTGTCTTATGGGCATTTGTGATTATGACAATCCTTAGAGGTCGAAAATGGGACATTGTATCAGATGATGGAAATTCGCATGAACGTGGCTGATCATTTTAAGCGCACCCCAGCCTGTTGGGGGCGCAGCAACCTGTGCTGTGAACCAAGCCTTGGACTCCGCGTCGCCTGACCATGTGAGCGCCGGCGCGTGGGATGGCGACCCCTCCAATCGCCTAGCTATGCCCGCTTCTCTGGCTTACTTCGAAGAGGACAGGCCCATCGTGCTTTGCATGATGGTGCGGTTCCTTTAACACTTGGAAATTGGCTGGCAGGGACAATGACACCACACTTTCTGGTGTTGACACGAAAATGAATGTGGTCAGGTCAATAGCAATCACACACGCCCTGTGAAAATCTGGTATCCTTCTGGTGACGTGACTGCACAGGGTGCGCCTGGCATGTGCGATAGTCCTGAGAGACAACAGCCTTACTGGCGTGGTGATTGACCCATCCGACAGATGTGCAGGCACAGTATACCCCACACACCAGACTCACCATGCCCAATGATGCTCCTCCACCCAGCTTCTCCAATCTCTGCACCGGCTGCCTCTTGCCCCTGTTGTTGCCCAATTTCCTCCCTTGGGGAACCACTCGGCATCCCGCTCCACCAGCTGCACATTTTGAAACAAGGAGTAAGAGTCAGTATTCATCGCTGCCTTCATTGTTCTTCTCAGTATTTGAACAACGTGTAGCCATTTCGCCATAGCAACCATTTGCACAAATTGCTGTGAGCACAGCACACCCGAAGAGCAAAGGTTCTGCTCCACAACGCCCTCTTTATGCGGCTAGTGACTGCACGCGGCTTACCCCCAGGAGCCACATTTTGTACATGGCCTCTGCCTGGGCCCCATTTTCTTTTGGTTGTTGCCAGTGGTCCCCTTGGGTTAGAGGGTGGTCTTTGCTGTGGCCTGCTGGATTTGGTTGGTAGCCTGGAAGATGAAACGGCAAGCACAGGTGTGCCGATTGTTTGAGGAGCACTCACAGCACTTCCGTCATCGTTCCCCCCTGAGAAATAGTCTAAGGGCAAAATGAAAAGAATCAGAGACCTGAACAACGAAATATACGTTGACAAACAGTGTGCGAATGGAACAAACAGGAAATGAGCACCTTCATCACGCCGAGAAGCTTCACAATAACACAGGACAAGCCGCACCCCACTGTAGCCTTTCTTGCCTCTGACATGCTTGTGTTGTGTACTCATCCTTTCGCATCAGAGGCTCTATACCATCTTCTCACAGCATGGAAAGGAGCCGCACATACACTTGCCTAGGAGGGGGTGCCCTTTCTATGACCTGTTTCTCTTTCTCTTTTGTACCAATCTTACCTCGCTGTAGCTATACGAGTCCAATTGCACCATATCCAGCTCACATTCGACAGGTCAATACAACGAGACGTCAGAAAGAATGGGTGAAGAGTTCGAACCCCCTCACAGCCCACTGGCGCTACCATCAGTTTCAAATTATAGCTGAGAGCAAGCATACCCACTGCTGAGCAGCAATATTGATGACTGCAACAGCTGCTGGGCAAAGCTG
Source organism: Ostreobium quekettii (assembly GCA_905146915.1). Taxonomy (NCBI): domain Eukaryota; kingdom Viridiplantae; phylum Chlorophyta; class Ulvophyceae; order Bryopsidales; family Ostreobiaceae; genus Ostreobium; species Ostreobium quekettii. Next base: position 90,734 of record CAJHUC010000431.1, on the reverse strand, counting down.
CACTGTGCAAATTCTCGCGCACAAGTTCAGCACATGAGTGTTGCAGCACAACTACCAATTGCGAAATCGATGATGGCTCTTGTTACCGAGGGAAGCTCCTGCTGCTTGGCTTGTGTCTGGTGGGCCAATTGTCCCAGCCAGTTCGTTCTGAGCACATCCAGGGAGGGACTGCTGGGAGGGAGCCTGGCTTCGCAGCAGGACAACTCCATGCGGAGTCTGGAGGGCGATGTAGGGGACCCCAGGTGTCAGCTTGGGCCCAGTGGGGGCAATGGATACACCCCCTTGTGGTGTCATGACCTGAAGGGGGGCTGTTCCCAGTGGGCTCAAGTCCCTGCACTGGTCCTGCTTGGGTAGGCCCTTGATGCTGCCTTGCAAAGGGGGCATTGCCCCTGCTTGAGGTTGCTGCGGACCTGGCCCTGGCCGGAATATTGTGCCCATAGAGGCTGAAATGGGAAGAAGGGAAGGATGTGTCTGGTGTTGCTGCTGTGGAAGTAGAACCTGCAGACAGGGTGATCATCGACCTCAATGTGCTGTTGACTAGATGTAACCACTGCCAACAGCCCATGTGCCATTCTGCACCAAAGACAGGTCAGACAGACAGCACCTCACTGCACATGGAACACGCCAGTTCGCTTCCCAGCAGAATAGGGTGCCACTAATGGAGATGGCGGAGGGGGCTCCACCTCAGCTACCTGTGCTGTCTACAGCAGACAATACCTGACAACCAACAAGGCTGAGGTTGCCACAGTGCCAACTCACCGGTCGTACAACACTGCCAAAAAATGCTTGCCGAATTCTGGGATCTTGAACTTGTTGCTGTGGAGGATGGAGGCTTTGTGAGAGGGGCACCTGCAAGAAATATTGAGGCCTTTAGCAACTGACACAAATATGTAAGCCTGTCCTGCCTGGCAAGCAGTCGCAGTCTGGCAGCAACGTAACGTGTGAACTCCCGCAGCAAAAGTGCAGTCAACAGTTTGCCATTCTTCAAACTCTCTCTGGAGCAACAGCACATGGAGATTGTATGCCCTGCTGCAAAAAAGGTGAGGCAGTAGAATCCAAAGGCAGGGAGGGAACTCACAACACCATTGGCACCAGCAGCAGTGGAAACCGCCATATCTACAGCTGCGTTTCAAGGACGAAACAGCACTGTTGCAGCTTTCGGCTGATGTGAAGCAACCAGCGGGATTACACCAGGGACTATTTTCATACCACCCCACAATACTTGAATTTCTCTGCCAACTTCATCATGAAATGGAGAACGCTCGACATTCATGCGAGTCATTTATTGCAATTGATCTCAACATGACGATCCGCACAGTGAACAACCCCAAGCCCTGTGCCTTCAAGCAGCCCTTTCAAAGGTGCCCTGTTGTTGTCAAGATAGGTGATTGAACATTACCTGCTGCGATGGGTCTTGGTGCGTCACTGTGCCAGGACCTTGCTGTATCTGCAACTCACTTTCAACGGTGCCCACAGCTTGTGGTTTGTTTGGGAGCATGCCTGGTGAAACATTCCTCAAGGGGCCCTGGGTTTTGCCAAATGGCAGTTCGTTCACTGGCACAAGCGGAGCTGGCAACCTGTCTGGAACATGTGCCATGCTACTACTCAGAACCCCTGTTGGCTTCATTCCCCCTGGATATCAGGAACACACCAAGTTGCACACCGAATAGGCAGTAGCCAACAGGCATGAAAACACCTACTGATTGCAGCTGCCTTTTCAGGGTAAACCAGAGTGCTCGCACTCTTACGACAACATGGTGCTTGCACAATGCACGTGCTTGTTTCCTAATGGCTCACATCTCCTCACTCTGCCCTATTGAGCAAAGGACACAAGCTGGCCTGACAAGAAGGTTAATAAAGATGAACACTTGCTGCACAATAGGCAGCCCCTCCAGGGAAAGGTATTGTGAGACCCTTGTCACAATGAAGAGATGATGCAAATAAGTCTCCAAGCAAGCAGACCATTCGAAATGCAGATGGCAACTGAACAAAAACAAGTGTGCACTTGTTCAAGGACTTGTCCTCCCAACGGTTCTACCCACACAGTGCACATGCTGATGAACCAATGCTTGGTGAGTGGCAGGCCATGTGACAGCACCAACTGACACACATAGCCACAGGGAAGAAGGGAACAAACCGCCAATTGGACGTGATCGACACCATCGCTGTGCGCTCCTCACCTTGACAAAAGACGTCAGCAGGATTACATCCAGCAATGGAAGCCACTGGCTGCCTGGCCATGCCTTGTTGCACCATACCCACATCTGGCTGCAGAAAGCTTGCTCGTGGTTGAACTATGGGTGCTGCAAGTGCCTCAGACTGAAGTGGCGGCAACTCTCTCAGAGGTTGAGTCTGGACAGCAAGCGCCCTTGCTGCTGCTGCCTGGAGTGCTTGCAAGTTGGAGGACACTTCTGCCCCTGATACAGAACTCAGAGCCTGGAGCTGCATCAACTGTCCAATGCCTTGCATTGTAGCTTGTGCTTCAGAACCATGATGCCTTTCATGTGTGAATCTGGAACCTAGGTTTGACGTAACTGACTGGTATCCTGCGATATTCGCCAATGTAGGCAAACTTAGCTGCGGTGTATGGTGGACCTTCACACCCTTCTCAGAAGAGTTCCTGCTCCTGTGGGGAATCGGCGCATCAAAGTTTGCAGGCTTAGTCAGAGATGCAGGCTTGCGCAGGCCAAGGCCCGGGCCCCTTACAGGCTGCAACCCAGCAAGGAAGGCCTGAAAGCCCGGCTCGTTCTTCGCTTGCACATTGGGAGATACTTGGGGTGCAGGCAGAGGGGCAGTCGCAGGAGTGCCGCTTGGCATCAAAGCCTGCTGGTTTCCAAAGACAGGGTGAAACTGGAACTGGTGCCCAACCGGGTCCAGGAGATGGGTGCTACCCTGCTGCTGATCTTGCTGCTGGTTCATCTTGTCCAGGGCTCTGGGTTGTGCAGCTTGCGCAGGTCCCATCAAGATATGATGAGGATCAGTGGGAGCGGGTCCTGCCTCAGGAGTCTGTGACCCAGGGACCATGGGCATCGTGCTTGATGCCAGAGTTTGGGACCCCTTGCCTAGCTGTCCTGGCCTGGGGCCCTCTACAGGAATACCTGCAAGGTTTTTCTCCTCCAAGGGCCCACAAGCCTGTTGTGTCTGCTGCTTGGGGCCAGGGCCAAGCCCATCGGCTTGTGCTTGCAGCACCTTTGGACGTTCCAGTTCCAATGAACCTGTCTGCTTCTGTCCCATCCTTGGATCGTCTGGAATCAGGTTTGAGTGCAGCTTCTGGCTCCGGGGATCTCGAGGCAGCAACAGATCCTCTGCTGTTACACTGTTGCCCTCACGAGGAGTTTGCAGTCTGGGGTCCTGCGGCTTTAAGGAGATGCCATTGTGTTGGTTGTTTTCATCTCTCCAGTTCTCGTTTGTCCGCTCTTCTGGTGGTGCCCAAGGTTTTGACACGACCTGGAGTGCACCGCAAGGAAAAAATGGGAAGAAGTCCAGTTGTCCATATCGCAAGGATAAGTGCTGTAGTGCGTGCCACTTACATAGTCTGCAGTGAATTTGCATTTGTGCAGCCCTTACAACTCCAGCACCTTGTGCAAGCCACAGTGCTGGTTCCGACAACTTGAGCTGCAGGGAATTGACAGGGTGATTCAGACATACCCAATGTTCCCATGCACAATTTCATGTACCACCTCTGTTCCAAAAGTCCTGTCCCTTATCCAAATCATGCAAGTGGAGGTCAAAACGAGGGAGCCAAAAGATTCGACCAAAGCAACTTCAACGCATCATGTTGACAGCTATCTGTCGAGCCCTTAAGCGTGGAAAACGGCCAAGCTGTTCTTGAGATATGCTAAGAGGAGCTCAGGCACCACTTTTCCTTTCGTCGGGACCTAGAGCGGGGTATGGGGAGCTAGGCTTGCCCTTTGAATGAGGTGGATCGAGCTGAGTCATCCTTAGGAAATATGAATGGCCTGGTGGTTTGGTATACGACGACGATTCACCTAAATTTCAAAACTGAATCCACAGAGCAAAAGATGCAGGCTTGCCACAGAGTTTTGGATGTCAACAGGAATTGTGCGTGTGTTGTGGCTGAAGGCCAAAAGAGACTTAGATTAGTGCAATAGCATTGACCTGACCGGTGCAACAAGGTTAGGAAGGCTGTGCATACTGATGCCAACCTGAGATCGGTCTACATTGGTGACCACATGGCAATTCGTTGAAATTGACAATTTCATGAGTCACCACAGCGGAAGAGATGGTCCACAAAGAACGTGACTGCGATGATGCCAAATTCTGGAAAGTTTGTGGCATTGCCTATTTATTGCCTACAACAAAGTTCTTTAATAATTTCGGGGAAACAGGCTGACACACATGGGGATAAGATGAGCACAAAACTATGGGAATTGAGGCCCTGACAAAGATGCACAGGGACGCTTTCGATAAGGCTGTGCATGTCTTGCTGTGTGATGATGACTAATGCAACCAAGATCCCCATTACCCCAAATCGACCAAGGAATCCGAATCTGGTGACAGATTACTAATTTAGTTGATCTTGCAAAGTTATTGCAAGATTGGATAACGGACAGGACTTCTGGAACGGAGGTAGTACATGTTCCATGTACACATTCCATGCACGTGTTCTATGAACATGTTCCATGCACGTGTTCCATGCACATGTTCCATGCGCATGTTCCCGCGCATGAATGCGACCCATGCAGGCCTGCCATCCGACTGGTTGGTTGTGCTTTCAATCTGAGTCCACTGCAGATATGGAAACTATTTCTACTTCAACATGTGGCTGATAACACTGAAGGAGAACGCAATTCGCTCTTCAGCATACTGATGCTCTCACCTGGTCCAGAACAACAGCGAACGTGGGTGTGTCAGAAAGCAATTTTGCCAGTTTGTCCTCAGCTGCGACCCCTTGGGACATCATGGCAGCAAGCGCTTTTGTCATTTTCTGCAAAGTAAAAAGACAGGATCAGCACGTGGGCCAGTCCATCCAATAGCAAGTTCCAGTCGACGTACCACCAGACAAAAACCGCAATGGTGACCGCAGTGGTGACTGCAATGGTGTCTATGGTTTGACTCAGGATAGTGTGACAGCAGGAGATCTGTACAACAGCCCTCAACATAGCAGTTGAGGCCAGCTGCACACATGGGTGAAGCGGTAAGCCAGACAGCCAGATTCGTACTCCCAAGGGAAGTCCCATGTTGCAATGTAACTTCCTATACAACAATCTATCTGTGTGTTGATGGGTGTCAGTTAACAACACAGTGTGGACAGGTGCATCATTGTTGGCACAACTGATGTCACCATGACCAATAACATTGGCTTCCTGAGTGCACACGTACCTCACACAACCGGAAGTACAGCTCTGCTCTCAAATTCTGGAAGATGCTCTTCACTCTCATCAATTCATTTTCGTCATACTTGGGAAGCTTGTTTGAAAACCTGTTGTTCTTGTAGTGCAGGTAATGTGCAATGTTTTTTCATTCTTGATCGAGCGCAAACAGAGCCTTTGCAACAGCATGGGGGAGGCCCATCGGACTCCCAGCAGCAACGTCTTCAATACCTGAACAATTTGACTCCTGTTTCGCCGATCCCAGACATCATTTCGATCGTCGATGATGAGGGCCAGTGGCATTTCAGACACCCCCTCGACCAAGGGAGCAATGCTGGCACCAGAGGCACAATGGGCAGGAAGTGCTTCAGAAGAGAAAGGGCCGAGTCCAAGGGTGTGCATTAACGACTTCTTTCTTGCCCCAGCGAAAATGCGCAGGGCTCTCTCAGCAGGTGGAATGAGGTCTCCTGCAGTGTCCAGTAGACGCCACACTTCCAGTGCATATTCCCTCTCTGCCGCAGTGCAGACAAACACCTTCCACCTAGCAAGCATACAAAAGCATAAGGCACGCCATATCGCTGCACTGATCGATGAACGCCAACACAAGAAGACAGATGCATGCCACTGCAGACAGGTGCACAGATCGACAAAAAGCTACCAGTAGTGCTGCCATGAACGAAACCACCATGCTCTGTAGGTGCCTCGACACGTTATTTTTATTGCAGATAATTTTGCCACAATGGGACAGTGGTCAGCAAGAAAGCCTGTATGCACAGGCCCAGCACCATGGGGCAGAGACACAATATTGGTGCCCACAACCAAATGTGGAATATCAATGAACTGCATCAGGACACTTGCAAGGTCCGTGCTGTTGCTTTGGCAAACAGCTAATTGGGGACATGTTGCACAGTTACAATCCAGGCCTTGCATGATTTCAGTTGTGCTGAATGTAAACAGCTTGGCTGAGCCACTGGAAACCAAGGACTTTTCCTCATGGCTCGTCCAATGGCACAGAGTCATGCAGCTCAGAGGTTGCTTCAAAAGAGAACTTCACGCACTCAGGATACATGTCACTGTCCATGGTGCTCCACCACTGCTTAAAATAGCCATGAAAGTGACCTGCTTAGACCTTAGGCACCTACTTCTGCCGCTTGTTCTCCATCTGCCCTGACAGGTAGGCATGCAGGGCATCCCAACCAGGGCGGATCCGGATCACCATGGACGTTTCTGACTTTGACGGATCAATTCGCGTCAACACCACGCCTGCCTCAGGAATGCGAATGACAGGTCGAGAAGTGACGCCACTTCCAGACTCCACCAGCTCCTCCCTGAATAAATTAGAAACAGAGACAGCAGTTCTACAATCAGCCTGCCAGTATCAGAGGCCTAGCAACAAGTGAATCACGTCAACCACTGGCACCCTGCTCCTGACAAGGATCCTTTTATGGCTCTTATACCTGTTCGAGAGGTGATGCAGGAGTCGTCTAGTGTAACAGACAAGCAAGCAACACTGAATAGCATGGCTTGAATAAAGTTATACGCAAGAAGAAACTCCATGAGCAGGTAATTCAGTGGCATTGCATTATACTGATGAGTGGCCAGCAACAACAACCCTTGTCACCGAAACTGCCGTATTGCCATGCATATGAGAGTGCACGAAACCACCATACTGTTCTAAACTACCCTCTCAACGCCTTGTTCGCCCATGGACAACAACTGTTGCAGTTCTTCAAACAGTTGGGGCTAGTGTGGCAATTAAACCCGCAGGATGGATGAAATCCCTGGATAATTTCGTCTTGTGCCTGGTGCAGTAGCTCTTTTGATATTCATTCGTTTGCATTTGCCTTTGCAAGACAGGGGCCCTGCGCTTTCTGGGGCATTTCCCATGATCCCGACCTTGACAGTCACAGCGCTGCTGTGAGCAATGCAGCATGCTTTCATGACCATAGGTTCTGTCAGGATGTGCTAAGCCAGTTCCCTCACACAAACTATGTAGAACGGGCAGATGCACAGCCCATAGGTACCTGGCAGTGAAAGTTTTTCCATTCAGCACCACACTGTCACCCTCTGCGTAGCTCTGAACCATTTGGTGGTCTTCCCGCAGCAGATTTTGTTCATGCTCCAGTGCTGCGATCTGTGATTGGAGATTTTCCCTGTACAGAAATCATGTGATCCTCAACCACAGCTACATGCAAGCAGATATCACTGATGCGAACCTACAATGGTAAGTGCCTATCACCAACCCGTGGATGCAGACAAATCCACACTCATGTGGCACACACAACTCGTGGCAGGGACTGCAGCAACAACTTTTCATCTTAAGCTTTAATCATCACACATGAGCCAGCAATGCAGAAGCATGCAGCTGTCATTCCCCACAAAATCCTCTTGCACAATGCAATCGGCAGCTGTCCATAGCTTTAATTTCCAGTCCAATTAATGCCTTGCACAGTCCTTCAGCAAGGCTTGCCATTGTTCAAAATACCCAAACAACTAGCCAGGGGACAACCAATAGCGCAACCATTTAGCAAAAGGTCATTCTGTCTAGTTGGAAACGAGGTTGACAAAAACAAATCTAGGAACTGCCAAAGCATGACATCGTAAAGCACAGGTATGAGGTCTCCTTCCAGCATATTTTGCACAATTCCGCTGTTGCAAACGCGCTTTAATGGCAAATTGCCTTGATAGCAAAAGTGCCTTTGCAGGTGCAAAGGGCAGTGCTGCACTAATTCTGACATGTGCAGGAGAAAGAAGTGCAGGCCTTACATTGTCTCTTCCCAGATGGCCATTGCATGGACAAGATGCAAATGTGGTTAGTGGATGCGCATCAATAATGATGCACATTGTGGTATTTTTGCCTATGACGACAACCATCAGAACAGCTATATCAGCAACGATTGCATGGCAAGACGAGATGTCTCTGCTACTTGTAGCATGCAGTGTACCTTTCCTCCGCTCCACTGCAACTCTCCAACTGCGATTTGATGCCTTGCCTGTTGATTGACACAACAAAAACCAATTAACAAATGTGCTCCCCCAGCAGGCAATGGACACGACACTTGCCAGTGCTGCACACAAGGGCAGAACTCTGTAAGCACGATTCATGGACCGGGATGTGGGGCAAGCAAAAACAACGCCTACATCACATTGATCGCTCTCTCACATTTGCCTGGCTGCAGTGTCCAGTCGCTGGCTCAGGTTGTGGCTGGAGTTTGCCATCACAAGTGTTTCATCGAGGTCGAAGACTGCTGGCAGCTGGCCTCCATTCTCAAACACTAGGGACCCACAGGAGACGACACCCCTGAGTACACAGTAGCCCCAAAAAAGGACATGGGGACTGGCACCTGCGACTCCACAGCAAGGCATCAGGAGATCTTCGCATTCACATCTTCCGTACCACCAACTATTGTGCTCTTTGGGCAGCTCAGCGGTTGGAGCGTGAGTATGGTGCCATGTAAGAATGGGATAATGTGATTCTTTGTGATTTGACTGGAGAGAAGGTCAATGGCTAACGATTTGATTACTGAACAATGATGCCCTAGCTGCTGATCTTGGATGCATCAGGGGGTCGGATACAAAGCGCAGAGGACATGCAATGATGAGCAGTGCAACGCCCCTGACTGCAAGCACAGCAAAATCTCTGTGGGCCATTGCTTGAAGCACAGTATATGGCAACACACAGCGTGGCACACTCAGCGTCCAATGGTGGGATGTACAAGCAGCCCATCATGCTCTTCAGTTGCCCTGCCTGCCTCCATTCTGTGGTACAAAGAAGGCTCTCACAAATATCCTTGCCCTGGTTGGGTTTTGCCCCAATGTACCATACGTTCACAATATGTTCCTTCGTAATGACTGGCGACGTGGAGTTTGGTGGGCTTTTTGACCATCAATGAGAATTTGCTGTGGAGTGTTGGTGTTTTGATGCTGTCTAACAATGTGGGTTCAGTATAAGCACATGCCATGACTATTGTGTCTCCAAACAATGCAAGGATACATTCTTCCCGTCCTCTGTTCCTTTCTGTTGAGGACAATCATTAACTGCCTCTGTTCCCAAACACCAAGCAACCATACCATGCCTATTGCAATAAAGCGAATGGCCGCAGGATGTCACCCAGGTGACTGTGCATGCCAGCAATTGATTGCCAAAAATTTCAAATCGTAAGCAATGGCGGCAGCAACACTGTTTGGCGACCATGTGGAGCCAATTTCCTGCCTACATTCCAATGGTGTACGACGACACCACAGCCAAACAGGAGCATGGTATGGATATATCTCCTATGCCCAAGGTGAATGGCAATTCTTCGTTGAAAAGGATCCTGGAAAAGCAGAGTGCAAACAGGATACGGACACTGTCATTGTCTGCTCCATGCTTGGTTGCAGTCTGTGTCCCTCACCTTTTTGTGTCTGCACTGGTGCAAAAACAACTTCTGTGTCATCGCCAAGGCTCACCACCAAGCATCGGCCCTCCCTGACACAGTCCTCATGCAGTGCTGTCAAGCTATTTTCAGATGTTTCTACAGCAACATGGATGGTTGGACCAGTGCCTGGAGGAAGGGTGTGAGCACCTTGTGAGTTACAGCCACCACTTGAGCAATACAATGAGAATAGTGTGACAACAATGCTTGCCAGGCCTTGGCAAAGTCCAGAGTCAAAATGGGGATTTTGGCAACACAGGGCACCCTGACAATTGCACACTTCACTACCAACGACAACACAGAGCCATGGACTCAATCTAGCACCAAGCGCCCTTTTCGTAGTTGGCTGACAATAGAACCTGACCAGCAGCGCACCTTGCGTCAGGGCATTCAGTGCTACCACAGGCGCCACCATCTTTGGTTCCCTGCACCACAAACACAATGGGATTGAGATGCCTGGCTGTGGACCATGGCTGGGGCCATTCTCCGGCCTGCTGCGGATTGGGATTCGCCCGTACTTCGTTTGGATGTTCGGCGGTAGTGTTCTACATCTCATGTGGATTGGACCACTGCCAAATCGATCTGCGGATGGCTTTTCCACCCTGTCCAATCAGGACGCGATCATTCCACAGAACCGCATCCCATTCGCTGGCCTCGTTGGTGCCCCCATTGTGCCCACAGCACGCCTCAGTGGCCTCAGTTGCCACCCTGCCGCCCGTCATTCACTGTCCGCTGGCGAATAGCGGTCAGGCAATGCGCAAGTGTTTCGCGGATGACCTCTGGGCATGCCTCCCCGCATCAATGCACTTCCTTTCCCCAGGCGTCCATACCCAGTGTTTGGTCTGTGCCGACATGGGCGCCTGCGCCGTGGGCTAAAGCTGCTGGGCTGGCTTGTCCACCGCAGGCTCTGTCATGGAGGCAAGCGCCTGCGCTCCAACAGGGCAGGGGTCGCTGGAATTCGGCTGCGGGGCTCGTTACGGCAGCGTATTGGCGGCGATCAGGCAAGCCGCGGTGCATGTCCAGCCACAGACAGCGTCGGCCATCGCACAAAACAACACGGCGACGCGCCTTCCTCATTGCCTGCTACCTATGGCTACGCTTCGCCGCAATCGCCGGCTGCCTATCCGACCAACGCTGCACCATTCGCCCTGATCCGAGCAGCCCTTTGGGCGTCCGGAGATTGTGGCAAAGAGACGAAAGCACGATGCTGCACCGTCGACGCCCGCTCAATTGCGCCTGCAAAACCGGCGCCGCAATCAAAAGAGGCCCTCACTCTCACGCTTCAAGCAGGATGCCACATCCCTTCGCGACGCCATCAATTGCCATCTCAGGCAGGTATGCCTCCCGCTACTGCCGCGCAGAGCGCCAAGCGGGGCTCTGCTGGCCCCAAGGGCGGGGCGGACTGGATCCCCGGGCTGCATCGCCAATCGATCCGCCCGCACCCGTCGCCGCGCTCCTCCCTGTCGTTTTGGCGGGGAACAGTCATCCCGTGGGCGCGCCACGACCAGTGCTGCGGTCCCTCCACAAGCCCCCTCCCCGCCACCCCTACCTAAACCCAGCGCCACTACACCCACAGCCGCGCGTGAAACGCCAACAACGGCACCGCCCGCGTCGCCACAGCCTTAAAAGCAGGCGTGTTATCTGCGGCGATCCGATCCACAGACAGGGGTGGCGCTCTCTGACCGGCCCGCGCTTTGCTCTGACGGCCCCGCCCCACACCCCGGACGCCCGCACGATCGGGCCACCGAGTCCAGCCCTCCCGAGGCCTGTGGCCGGATGGCCTTCCCCGAAGGAAGGCTTGGAGGCGCATGTTCGGACTGCCGGCGCGCCGCATCCGGCTGGAGTTGGCCGGAAGCCCTCGGGGTGTGGGGCAGCGCGCGGTGCTCTGGACCTTCGGTCGGGCGCGGGGGAATATGGGGGTGCAGGGGGAAGGGAAGGTCTGCATTGTACCAGTAGCCCGTCACGAATATTTTGTCTCCCAGTTCTTGGCAAATGCGGGCGCTGTTGGACGTTTTGGTGGGGCAGAGCGCAACGAGCGCGCGGCAGGAGTCGCCCCATTGCAGGGTGCTCCGGCGCCAGAGCTCCACCATGGCAGCGGCCGCCGCAGTGCCGGGCGCACTGCTCGGAAGGCCGGCTGTTGGGGGCGCCGCGGGGCGGGGGCACAGCCAAGACAACGGAGGCGCAAGGAGTTTGGGCACACCCCGCGAACCTGGACTGACTTTTGTAGGATGGCCACCAGCGGCTTTTTTAATCAACGCCAGCCAATCCCCTCCCCAAAAAATTGCATCTCGGCTGGCAGATGCCATCTCTGTGGCTTGATCACTCCACAATGAGCATGCCTCTGCGCAATGGACCACATTTATCGGACAGTTCCGTCCCTGGCTGGATTGGGAGAGCCCCCGTATGGTGCTCACACGTGGTATTATGGCATATGAGCTCCGAACGGGGCGAATGGGATATGAATGGGATACGAATGGGCAGGCAGGTGGTTGTGCAAAAATCGTAACGCTGAAATTTCAAAACGGGGAAGGGTTGAATAGACCAGGAGCGCATCTGTGCACCTGTCACGAAAATTTGCCAACGAGTGGAAAAGCACTTTTCTCGTATCTGCAAAGCGACGACGGGCGTCAGCTCTCACAGAATGTCCGCAACGCGCTCTCCACGAATCCCGTCGCCAAACGTGGTGTCTCTGGCGGCATGTGAAAAACATCTAGCCAATATGGTGACGCACTGCCGGCTCAGCCCAGGACCATCGTGGCCACGTAACATACGGTGCTGATGAATGCAAAAGGGTTTGGGGGGAAGGGGTTGCGGGGTCGGGGTGGGTGGGTGGGGTGCTGCACTTCCCTTGCTCCTTATGTTGATATATCAATATTTCGTGTGATGCTACGTTCGCTGCAATTGCTTGCTTGATAGCTTATCATCCTAGTACTACCCGGCCCCATGCAAGTCCATTGCACATTGATGCTATCTAACCGATCTTCTCGCAGGACTTGGACACCCACACGAATACAGTTTACATGAAAATGAGGTGCCATGACAACAAGTACAATGTCGTGCATGTAGGGAAACAATCTCTGCCCAATGTCGACTGCAGCCATCATATCTTGGCCGCCAGGCATTCATTTGCCAAACTAGGAAGCAGGCGCAAAGAAAAGCGCCAGCAAAAGCCCCCACTCGTACCATTCGCAAGAACTCGTTCCTCCTATCAAAGCCCACATTGCACGCAACCCCAGAGGTGCTGGGTCGCCCGGCGCCCATCGACTCTACCGCCAGCCTCGCTCCACTTCAGCACATCGTTTCCAAGCATTGCTCCTTCGCGCTTCACATTTCCTTCCCAACATTCACCATCATCATCACCCTCTCCTCCATGTAGTCCTTCATGGCGTATCGAACGCCCTCTCGCCCAAAGCCACTGTCTTTCACGCCGCCATACGACTGGGCGTCCACACGGATGCTGGGCACATTGCCAATGACCACGCCGCCCACCTCCAGCTGCTCAAACGCATAAAACGCCTTGTCCATGTCATGCGTGAACACGCCCGCTTGCAGTCCGAAGACGGAGTCATTCACGCGGGCAACGGCACCCTTGAAGTGCGTGTAGCTCTCGATGCACAGAAGTGGTCCGAACGCCTCGTCGTTGTACGCTGAACAGTTCCCAGGGACGTTCTCAAGAATCGTGGCATCGTACAGAGCCCCGTCACGCTGTCCACCGCACAGCAGGTTTGCGCCCGCAGACACGGCCTCATCAACCCACTGCTGGATCCGGCCCGCCTCGGAGACTGCAATCAGCGGGCCAATGAACGTGTCCTCGTCGTGAGGGTCGCCCTTCTTCAAGCAAGAAACCTTGGCGACCAACTTTTCCTTGAGGCCCTCGTACAAGTCCTGTCGGACCAACAGCCTCTGGACGCTGATGCACGACTGGCCGCTCTGGTAGAACGCCCCGTGGATGACCTTCTCCACGATTACGTCGATGTCCTCTGGCTTTCGAACGTCCTCAACGATGCACGCAGCATTGCCACCCAGCTCCAGGACGACACGCTTCTTCCCTGCCCTCGCCTTCATTGGCCAACCCACTGAGGGGGATCCCGTGAATGAAAGGACTTTGAAACGCTCGTCCACCGTGAACAGGTCAGCGCCATCCCTTGAGCATGGCAGGATTGAGAAGGACCCCTCAGGCAGGTGCGGAGCATTGGAGAGGATCTCTCCTGTGTATCACACACACGTGGTTGACACAAACATATACAAAATACAACAGTGCGATCAGCTGTCAGCGTGGCAGGCATCATGTCCCACAGTTCGCTTCAAAACTGAGCTCTGGTCGTTACGCACGTTGCCAAGTGGGCCTACTCACCGATGATCAGGGCACCAATTGGAGTCCTGGAAGCGGGCTTCAGCACAAATGGGCACCCGACCGCAAGTGCTGGAGCAATCTTGTGGGCTGCTAGGTTCAGGGGGAAGTTGAAGGGTGAAATCATGGAGATTGGACCGATTGGGAACCCTTTTGTGATGGACATGAAGCCATCAGTCCTCTTGGCTATATCCATGGGAGCCCATTCGCCATATATCCTGGTCGATTCTTCAGCAGCAATGGTGAAAGTGTCAATCAGCCTGGTGACCTCGCCCCTGGAGTCTTTGATGGGCTTGCCAGCTTCAATGCACAGGGCCCGTGCCAGATCATCAAAACGGGCTTTGAAAGCATTAACGCAGTGCTCAAGGATCTCTTTCCTTTGCCAGGATGACAGGGCTGCTATTTTGGGGAACGCCTGCACCGCCAGCTCAATGGCCCGCTCGATGTCGTTGACATGTGCCAATGCCACCCTGTATGCAATCTTGCCTGTTCACACCACAATTGCAAAGCAATGTCAATCAGTGCACAATGGCTTTAATGAATGGATTGGACAGCCTCCAAAAACAGGTTTCTTACTCATCATCGCCCGTTTTTCTCGCTGATTCTCATCATGCGGCCAGGGACTGCAACAAAATCACTGCTGTGATGCTAAGAGTTCTGCACACACTCGCTTCAGGGAGGCGGGCATTGCATGGCCTGGCACAATTTTTCTTCCTGGACACACCCTGGGCAACTGTTTGAGCCAAGCACAAGGCATAGACCAACACAACAGGCATTCTCACTGCATTAACATAGCAACGTGTTCACATGCACCTAACACGAAGTGCCATGCACTGCTTTTTGTGCTGTTCTCAATCCATACTAAGGAGAATTTGCAAGCAGCTGCTGTCAGCCAACAAGGAATCTCAGACACACTGCTAGCCCAAAAATATCCAATCCAATGTATTGACCACTTCTCCTATATGTACAGCAATTGCATTGCGCATATTTCTAGGTGCGGCCAGTGCAGCATACAGTCATCACTCCTTATGACTACATGGGGGCAAAGACAATCAAAGCAGAACACACTGCTGCAAGTACCTGTGTACTTGTCCGCCACCTTGAGGTCGGTGTTGGGCTTCTCCGGCCTGTTGCCAATGTAGAATGGATATTCCTGGCAGTTGGGATCTTCCTCTTCCGTGAAGGCTCTGGGCTTAGCATCGGCAGGTTCAGCAGATGCAGAGATGGGTGGGGCAGTCGCCAGGTACTCCTCTGGCGTCTTCAAGTTCTCCTTCAGGTGTGTTTTCAAGTTGGCCACCTGTGGATGGAATCAATTCGACACACAATTCCTTGACCTGCTGCATTGTTCAGTGCTGTGTGTTCTTGTCTGTTTCAATCACAACGTTCACGCTGCCCGCTTCTATTGTATACGAGAACTGAAAACTTCACCAGAAGGAAAGTGCCTAAGGCATCGCTAATTTCTTCTGTTCGCTGCCCACAATGGCATGCAATGTTCCGATGTCACAAAACACATGCGTGCCACAGTGTGTGTCCCTGTTTGCAGTGGATACTGGTACTGGACAAGGCATGCAAGACATGCACTGGTTATGCACAGCATGCACATACCAGCGGTTAACATAAACCATATATGCACAAATCAAGCAAGGAGGGCAGCACAATGAGCAATGGGTAAGAAACAAGTATTCCCGCTTAGTAACTGCCTTTCACTGCATGCTGCATAGCACAAGGGTGCTGTTGTGCCTGTGCAGGTATGTACAGACCATGGATTCTTGCTGAAGTGGAGACATCAAGACACGAAGTGGTGAGCTTCAAAACAAGCTGATGCACATAGAAACCCACCTGGAGCATGTCACTGATGGCATAGGTGATCGGCAGCTCAATAAGATGCACACCGTGGGTCGTTATGCAATGCTGCAGGCACGTGCTGAACTCCTCGCAGGACCTGATCTTGTATCCATGGGCACCATAGGACTGAGCATACTTCACGAAGTCGGGATTCTGGAGGTCCAGCCCGAAGTCACCGAACTCCATTCCCGCCTGCTTCCACTTGATCATGCCGTAAGCATTGTCATTCAAAACGATCACTACGATGTGCAAGTCCAGCATCACAGCAGTCGCCATGTCCTGCAAGCAAATGGCATCGTCGCATATTTGTCATGCAACACAGGTGAACGATCAGGACATGACTCACAAGGAAAGCACTATCCATCTGAGCATCACATACGAGATATGGACGATTATAGACACAGAAATTTGTCCCCATCATTGTGAATATGCACACTTTCGATGTGCATTTTACAAATGCATAGGCCACCCACAGGGTCACGCGTTTTGAGAAGGGAAGCAGGCAATTTGGAGGGTCTGAAATGAAGCGGCACAGAGACATGTCTCCAGGCAACTCGAGGATTTTTGAGACCTCTCAGCAAGATGCGAGTTGCCGTTGAGGAGGCACTGGTACTCCCTACTGGAACGTATCTTCGATGTAGGTTAACCATTGCGCTATTCAAATTCAATCGCACATGCAAGCACCTTCCAGGGGGGTCACAAAAAATTTTCGAGTGGATGTGATGCTTGTATCTGGGATGTGATGTACCCAGCAGCCGAAGGGGGGTGTTTTGTCCTGTTACAACACTTGCACTCGAGGAAGAATTCTGCAAGCACCTGCGAGTTCATCATGAATCCACCGTCACCAGCAACAGCCACGACTGTCCTCTCAGGGTGCACCATCTTGGCAGCAATGGCTGAAGGCAGGCCCGCCCCCATAGTGGCAAGGGCATTGTCCAACAGCAGCGTGTTGGGCTGGTAGGCCTTGTAGTTCCTGGCGAACCAGACTTTGTACAGCCCATTGTCCAGGCACAGAATGCCATCCTCGGGCATAGCACGCCTGATGTCAGTGACAAAGCGTGGGGGCGACAGTGGACAGGAAGTGTCATCCACTCCGATCAACAGGTTCTTGGCAAACTCTTCCCGGACGTAGTTGAAGTACCTGCACACATTGTCATTGGCTGTGTTTGACAACCACGATAAACCACTGCATTTTCAATCCTTCGTCAATGCCAGGCACTCATAACAACTAACTGCATTCAGGGCACAAGCCTGCAGTCGAATGCAAGCAAAACAGAGATGACTGCTAAATATCCCATTAGAATACCCAGCACCAGTTTGCTTGCTCACCAGCCCCACCCAAGTGGGGTTTCATCATGGTAACATCAGTGGCTCCTGAGCAAGTTGAAAGGAAGCAAATCAACTGGACAAAAGATAGACAGGGACATATCAATGGACAACATAAAGCTAAGAGATACCGATCTCTGCCATTGAACTGAACCTGCTCTTGTATGGCCCACTCTGTTGACTACATTGACTGCCAAAACTTGGCATTCTTGCGCAAAGTACCCTTTTGCCATGCAAAGGAACTGAGATGGTTGCCATCGGCTGCTGCGTAAGCCACAAACATTGTGGTGATCAACTGCAACAATCAGTGTCTTTCACATCATATTGATTCACAATGACATTGCGGACATCCCCATCGCTCTGTTTCCCTACTGCTGAATGCACTTGTGCCTGCAAAACCATGTTTTCCAAGCTCACCTCAAATCCCACTGCAGTGGTGGCTCCTCCTTCAGCTTCTCCTTGAGCTGCCAGATTGCATTGCCAATGTCGCCCACAACCTCCAGCTGTGGGAAGTAAACCTGGTCCACTTGTGCAGTGAAGTAGTTTATGTGGATGACCTTTGTGGTGTCCTCATGGTGCATGAAGAATGGAGGCTTCTCCACCACATCGTGGCCCACCACAATGATGAGGTCCGAATAGTTGATGCAGGCATGGACATAGTCAGAGCTGCTGATGGCTGCAGTGCCAACATAGGATGGGTGTCGTTCATCCACAACTCCTGCATGACAAATGCATTGCAATGGATCAATTCTTCCCAACGGCATTGACAGTCAATTAGCAAATCGTTGCCCATAGCGAATTGGGCTGCCTTGGGGCAGAAAAACTGGGTGCAATAGGATGCACCCTTGGATCTTTGTGCAAGATGCATTTTCCTTGGTGTTGGACAGCGACTACGCACCGACATCTATGACATGCCCTGCTCTATGCCAATGTGCTGAGAGCACACTCTTATGATTTCAATCGATCTTGAACAGATCCTGTGGTCAGTGCTCAGCATGGGTTAATTGCTCATGAAAGCTTGTTGTTCTCTATAAAGGCTGTCCATGTTGTCTGCTTGCTCTCCTGCATCTGCAATGGCGGTGACACCTACAAAGAAGGTGGACCCTCACACAGCATCTTCTACAGCAAGGTGCATTGTCCCGGTTAGTGTTTCCCTTCAAGATGTGTTGATATCTACAGGACTCTGTTTTGTTCATGGTGGAACCATCGACTTCCTGATAGCAATGACTATGCAAAATTGCTGAAGCCCTGTGACACCAGGGCATCGAATGCCTGCATGCAGAAACAGACATCTTGCGTATCATCCCAGGTATGCCATGGTCTCAAGCGCTCCAGCTGTTAATGCATAGACCTTGACCTTGACATTGACCTTAATCCATCAACCTCATGCCTCAGGGCATAGAATAAAACAAAAGCAGCAATCCCCAACGCTGCTGGACTACACCTTCCAGCAATTGCAGCCTCATGCTTCAGGGCATAGAATAAAACAAAAGCAGCAATCCCCAACACTGCTGGACTACACCTTGCAGCAATTGCAGCCTTCTGCATATCGATGCACACTAACATGTGATGGTACAGTGCAGTTGTTTTCATGCGCGTCGAGCTCACCTTTCCCCATCTGTGTGTCAAGGAAAGGGATCTTCGTCTGGTCAATGAACTGCCTCAGCATGTTGCTCGTTAGCTTGCGATTGGCACCGCAGCCAATGACAAGCAGTGGGTGCTTTGCAAAGCGGATCATCTTCACAGCAGCAGTGATGGCCTTCTCTTCAGCAACAGGACGCCGCACCTTGTCGATTTTATAGAGCGATGCCTCTTCCTTGTGAACCTAACAGGAATAGATCAAAGTGTTGGGTAGCCACAGCATGCAAAACGGACAACGATGCCAGGATTGCTTTTGGTCAAAAAGGGCAAAATTTGCTCTGTATCACTTAAGATTCCTTACGAAAAATACAACATAAGACAAATAAAAATTACCCAAAAAACAGAATGCAAAAATAGTAGAATCTGGCACCCTGCATTGCCAGGGTCTTGATCTCTATGCTGTGCACCAAGAGTGCATAGACTCCCAGCACAGCAGCAACGGTCCTGTTGCGAACAATTACAGCAAACATATCTCTGCCACAGAACGTCTCCACACCATATAAAACGGTATCCCACCTGCATTCCTGCGATGTCCTCTGGAAGCTCCAGCAGTACTGCCCCTGGCCGCTCCTCTTCAGCCTGCCGGATGGACTCTCTTACTAGAGAGGGAATCAGGCCACCATTCACAATCTGCACGTGCAGCCACATGGGTCAGCTTTCCTGCGGCATTGCACCTATGAACACGTCCACACTGCTGCACCAGACTTGGAACCCCTTTGACTATGTTTGCCACAAAGTGTTAAACTTCACTGCGGTGCAAGAGCAGAAGTTTCACCAGCGATGAAGACAATGAAGGCCATCTACTTTCTATGAAACCAAAACTGAGCCTGATGCTGGTCAGAAAGCATAAGGATGGAACTGGTAGTGTTACAATTGAGGCACGTTGCACAGCATGGATGCAATATGTGCACTATCTTTCATTTCAATGCAGTATGGCCTGCTTCATTTGCCCCCATGTGCAGCAAGTCGTCAACCCCACCAGGGTGAAGCACAGCCACTGATACCTTTATCGCATCATCATTGCGAGTACTGCTTGTTCCTGTTTTAGAAGCACTCAATAGTACCACAGTCGTCGCCATCATAAATCCGTTATTCACTCATTGCACAAAAATCAAGAAAAAGACGTGAAGATCATGGCGCACTCCAAGTTGTGCGACGCACTTCAAATTGTGTGCTGCACTCGCCAATGCATCCGCCCCAACGCAGGCAAAATCAACTTGGCGTCTGGTACTTTACATCCAGCCTTGTCGGCCTTCTCGTGGAGTCAGTTTGGCGCCGCGTAACGAATGGTCCATCATCGCAACAACGATGGCCCCAGTGGCAGTCACTTCACCTGCTTTGCGAATTTGGTGAGGGGCTTCGACATCTCCACAATGTCCACGATCTGGAACGACGCCTGCTTGCTCTTCAGGATGGGCTTCTGGCCCGTGATCATCAGCATGGGGAAGGCGCCCAGGTACGCGTAGGCGGCGGAGGTGCTGAAGTTAGTGGCGCCAGGCCCCAGGGTCGACAGGCACACGCCCACCTTGCCTGCGCACCGGCCAGGCCTTCCAAATAAGAAAACAAAAATTGGGAGTGCAGACGCCCAGCCAGGTCAAGGGGGGATGCCTGAGATTGTGGGATCCGGCTTTCGGTGCAAGGGCAAGAGCGGGAGTGCAAGGATACGCCGGCCTGTGTGCCGTTCGCTCCCAAACGACACCCTGCGGCGCTACCCTCGCCCGCCCGTCGGTGCCGGATGGCGTGCGGCCGCCGACGGATTGAGTGACGCACGATTGGTAAAATCGCCAAAGAGGGCGGGCGACGCAGCACAAGAGGCGACGCAAAGCGCTCGACAGGCGATCGGCGGCGCGGCATGTCGCACGCTGCGCACCCATTGGGATGGAAGCCGATCTGCGGGTTGGGCTCGTTCGCCAGCTCACCAGTGAGGCGCCCGACCGTCGATGCCATGAACCCCGCTGCCTGCTCGTGGCGCGTGATTACCAGCTTCACGTCCGTCTGCGTGCGCATCGACTCCACGAAGTCCAGGTTCTCCTCGCCCGGCACGCCGAAAACCCATTTCACGCCCTCGTTCTTCAGGGCCGCGATGAAGAGATCCGAGGCCTTGACGGACTCGCGCGGCGGGCACACGCCACGAGGCACCGCGTGCACGGCGTGCACCGGCTGCGCGTCGTCGCCCTCGGTTGAACTGAAGATGTTCCGGACGACTGGCACGCAGGCAGCACGCGGTCAGCAGGACCGTCCGCGCAGAGGCGGCGCCCTCACCGCGGGGTATTGCCGACACCGGTGTACCGGAGCAAGATCTCGGACATTCCACGACACGCGGAGGCAAAAGCGGCGCTCGCTCACTCTTCAGGCGAAATGCCGGGCGGGGGTTGGGAAGGGACGGGTAGTGCGACAGGCCGAGACCCGCCGAGCACAGCCGCGAGTGAAGCGATGACGCCCCGCTGCCGGATTGCCGTTTGCACGCTGGTGGCGTCCAGCCGCGGGGATCGCAGCCATCCAGGGGGCGAATAGGGATCGCCTCTCAACAGCCGTGCTCACCATTCCAGTATCGCTTGGCCGCAGTGTCCTCATCCATGGCGCCTCGGAGTTCGTGCACGCGACTAGCAGCGACCGGAGACCGAGGGACACCCGACGCCGGCAGGGGCAGGGGCAGGGGCAGGTGCCTGGCGGGTCGACACGCGGCGACCCGCTTGCCTGTGGTCAGTCCAGGCACGCAGCAACGTAACCGTCAGGTCGGATACTGGGCTCGGGCCATTTATCCCTGTTGGCGGAGTGAGGCGATGTCACACAAGACCCCCGACAAACGCGGGGGTGCCCTTACGTCACGAGAAGCAGGCGCGAGGAACAAAGGAAATGCATTGGTGTTGTGAGTATCCTGTGAAATTACTTTTTGGCATGTTCTGCGTTTCCCTGCACGAAGACGGTTTCTTGGTGAGGGACAAATGTGATGGCCACAGCCGCCACGGTGCTGTGGGACTGGACGAAAAAGCACATCCGCGGGGCCAAGGAAAGCGCGTGTCTGGCTGCTGGCGCGCCAAAGACGAAGGGCGCCAGAGTCGAGACTTGCAAGCCGGCTTCCCAGAAGGTGTTGGTGATTGTCCGCCCATTATCCCGAAGCTTTCTTGGTTTGGGAAAAGAAAGAAAATGCCAAGCAGTCCACAGACTCCACCACATGCTGACGCGGGTCCTCATAAAGTTCACGCTGGGGACGCGTTGATGGGCCCCCCCAAGGCCAGTCGCCACTTGCCTGCCCCGGACTGGTCGGATGCTTGGCCAGTTCCACGTGGTCAACGCTTGAAACGGCGCTTCGGAACGCCGCTCCGGCACCAGCACCTCCCCGCCCTTGTCCCCACCACAGCGGCTGCTCCCCGGGGGGGTGGGGACGGGATGATGGCGGCGGGCCAGCGCAACATGGCGCCTTCCGAGCTGTCGGGCGCGGCGCTTCCGGGGCGTCTGGGATGCCCGGCCTTGGACCTCACTGGCTCATCCTTCCGGGGCAGGAGCCTTCGGCTGCGCAGAGCGGCGCGCACCCGGCCCATCAGGTTCGCCCGGATCGCGGCGCTGCCGGTTGTGCATCGCAGGGCGCTAGGCATCGTCGATGCCTCTCGACAGGGCAGCGTTTGGGCAATTCGGGACGATGCTTCCTTTATGCTTGCTTGTTTCCGCGCCTCGACCTGCGCGATCTGATTGTGTTTAGGGTTTGGCGCTTCCGAGAACCACCGCGACATGGCACGCTCGCGTGGATGCCTGCGTGACCCAGTGGTGACCCAATCGTGACTGCACAGAGGACATCTCGTTATCTGCAAGGCGTTCTGTGACGAGCCATGAGTCCTGGTTGAGTGGCGGGCCGGCGCACATGCGGCTGCGTGCATGAGCTCTCTTCTTGCTGTCGTGACCAGACGAGTTGTGCGTCGTGATTTGTTCGCAGGTCAACTGCCCGTCTCGTTGAGGCTGTCATCGAGAAGCCGGTATTTTCGGAAACAGCCAGAGAGAGTCAGACACAGCGACTTATCGCGAACACCGTTTCGGGTGGGTGTTGACTGCCAGGATATGTCCAGAGCGGGCAGGCATGTTGCTAGGCATGGTCTGGATCTTGGGAGACGCTTTCTTGTTTCAGTGTCCTGAGCAGCACATGGTCTGGATCTTGGGGGCGACGCTTTCCTGTTTCAATCTCCTGAGCAGCACAATGCAGGTTCATTCGGGGAAAAGGGAGGCCGAATGCGAACAAGAGTTTCCGTGCGGCATTGCGTTGATCTGCAAGGAACAGAACTTGTGCATGTTTTTGGCCAGATCTAGACTCCCAATGCCATTTACTGAGTGTGAGGACAGAAAGTGCAGCACACATACACTCTGATAGTCGACTTCAATAAGCTGCACAGTCCAATGTGCATCTTTGCGAAAAACAAGAAGTTACACATGCCCTGTATCATGATATTCAATGGCGCCCCCTATGCTCAGAGCTTGGGGATGGCCTAAATGGGATCCTGGTTGCCAGTCTGCTTCTTGCTGCCGACTGCCATTTCTACATTTTTGTTGCAAACAGCT
Source organism: Ostreobium quekettii (assembly GCA_905146915.1). Taxonomy (NCBI): domain Eukaryota; kingdom Viridiplantae; phylum Chlorophyta; class Ulvophyceae; order Bryopsidales; family Ostreobiaceae; genus Ostreobium; species Ostreobium quekettii. The sequence continues at coordinate 67,275 of CAJHUC010000431.1, read as the reverse complement.
GTCATCCTTGGCGGCGGTGCTGGCTCACGCCTTTACCCACTGACCAAGTCACGTGCTAAGCCTGCTGTCTCTATCGGCGGAGCATACCGCCTTGTGGACATTCCCATCAGCAACTGCATCAACAGCGGCATCAACAAGATCTACGTCCTGACGCAGTACAACTCCACCTCCCTCAACCGGCATGTGGGTCGAACATACAACCGAGGAATCACATACACAGGGAAACGCAACATGGGCTATGTGGAGGTGTTGGCAGCTTCCCTTGCGCCTGGTCAAGGGCACGCTTGGTTTCAAGGGACAGCAGATGCTGTGCGTCGGTACACATGGATACTGGATGATGTGAGAAACAGGAAGATGCAGCACATAGTCATACTTTCTGGCGATCACCTGTGAGTATGGCTTGGACCGCAACTTTGGTATCTTAATGATGTTTGTCAGAAGTGGCAAATCATGGGCCCTTCTTCTTGGTGGCGACGATGGCCATCGCTCCATCCGCATTGTCTGTTATGGCTTGTTTGTTCAGCTGACTCCATCAGTTCTTGCCTTGTTGGTGGATCGATCAGTAGAGTCTGGAGCATGCTATCAACCCAGGTAGTAACCATGTCCAGAAGTTGCCACACAAGCAGGCTAACCTGTAAATTTGATGGTGCATAATGCAATGCTCTTGCAGAAGATGCTGCCAAATACATATGCCCAATGCCAGTTGTTGCTGCATGCAGACGCTGCTGCAAGACCAACAGAACCACAGTGTGTTTGCTGTGCGGTTAGATTTGCTGCAGAATGGTGAAGAAGTTGCATGGGAATGGCTGTCGCAGAAAAGTAGATGCAGGCTGTACGATGCACACCTTTCTGCTGGAAAAGTGCCTCACACTCTTCCATGTGGAACATGATTTCAGCGTCTGAGCTCAGTATTTTGCAAGCTGCATGTGCATGTGTTGAATAGTGTGGCTGCTGAAATAGGTATAGTTGCAAGTTTTTCTACACAATTGAGTGCCCATGTGGCTTGCATCACCAGTGATCCGACCTGCACCCATGTTATGGCCGTGGGCCAAATAAGTGCCTTCCCTGACTCTTATGCCTGGAGATGGCGATTTTAGCTCTCCAGGTTCAATGTTTTCTGAGGTGCACGTTTGGAGTGATGTTGCTACTGGGATTCGTACGGGTGCTGTTGATTTTCTATGCCGTTGGATATGCAAATGGCGTGTGGCTTCAGTAGTCTGAACCACAAACATGTGAAGGTTGTGGGCTGCCATTTGTCACCAGCATGCGTTTTGCTTCTGTATGATCGAATGGCAGCTTTCAGTTCCCACTTCCACACCAGCTTTGAACTTCCAGAAAGGTCCTAACTTGAAGTACTTGGAAATATGTTTTGTATCGCATAAGTTGCTCCCTGCCTGCTTCACAGCTACCGAATGGACTACATGTCATTTGTTATGGAGCATGTCAACAAGAATGCAGACATCACGATTGCTGCCATACCCTGCGGGGTTGATAGAGCATCTGACTTTGGGCTGATGAAGGTTGATGACATGGCAAGGGTTGTGGTAAGCACAGTTGAAACGTGGGTTGCACACAGTCATGGTGGCAGCGATGGCAACGTTGTGTTAGTGATGATGTGCATTTTGGGGGACCAAGTGGAGAATGTCCTGCTCAGCGTTGCTCATGGAACACTGCTGTCAGCATATTTCACATGGACTCAACGAACACCACATGCCTGTTGTACTACACTTATTCGGAGTCCCAGATTTGGGCAACAGCACATTTCGAACAGGTCGAATCGCACAGGATACCTTGCAAATGACCAAGTGGATGGAAGGATGCAACATACATTGGTGTGTTTCTCGAGTTTGTTATCCATGCCAATGCTCCAGTGCAACTGGTGGGAGTTCTGACAAGAGGTCTTCGGTTTGCAGGACTTTGCCGAGAAGCCCAAGGGAAGCGCACTGGAGGCGATGAAGGTCGACACAGCCATTCTTGGTATGTAAAAAATGTAGCTAGCATTGCCCAAGAGAGGTTTCTTTTTGTGCCGTGTCCCATTCTACCAGTGGGATTGTGCGTGTGTGGCTTCTGCGTGCCTACAAAACAGCCCTTCCATTGCTACTCGCCTTCGGATTCGTCCTGAGATAGTGACCCTTGGACAGATGTAGGCATTTTGGTTGTGAGTGGTGTGAACAGGGCAAGAAATTGGTGTTGGCTAGTTTGGAGACAATGTTTTTATGCATGACCGAACCAATGGTCTGCAGTTTGGCAAGGTATAGAGGGGCGGCACTTGCCAAGCATCTTCCCCAGAGTCCTGCCTGTCCAGCGTGGAGCGTAACCTGTTGTGATGCCATCATGTGTACTTTGTCCCTGCTCTTTTTCGAACAATCATCCTTGCAGTCTCTGGGTCACCTGGTCCACTTTCCTTCAAGACATATTTGTGTCAATGGTGTCATCCTCATGCTGTCCCCACAGTGTTGCTTCCTTTGGCACTTATCTTGTGGGCCTGTTACAACAATATCCTCATCATATGTGTATCACAGATAAGTAAATCATTTCGTCCAGCTCACACATCCCTCTGATTTGACCTTCCTTCACAACAGATCATGATATTGTGTTTGGGGATGTGTGCAGCCTAAACAGTTCTCTTAGTTGACTGTCCCTGTCTCTACGACCCAGTCCATTGTTGTGATGATCGTGTGATTCATAACTCCTTTCGGCTGGGGTTCCTGCATCGGCAGGTTTGGATCCTCAGAGGGCTGAAGAGATGCCATTCATCGCATCGATGGGCGTTTACGTGTTCAAGAAGGACGTGCTCCTGGACCTTCTGAACAACAAATTCCAGAATGCTAACGACTTTGGGAATGAGATCATTCCTGGTGCCAAAGAAGCGGGCTACTACTTGAACGCATATCTTTTTGATGGCTACTGGGAGGACATTGGGACCATCAGTTCGTTCTTCGATGCCAACTTGGCCCTCACAGCTGACGTAGGGGAAATGAGTGCCAAGTTGGTTGTGTTTCAGAGGTTCTTGGGTGTGCTGCATTGCAAAACCAACTATAGGCCTTTTGTTTGTCCGCTTTTTTTGCAAATGCCAGTGCCATCCGATCATCGATATTGTGCAAATCTATTTCTTCGTGGGTGGACCATGGAGGTGACTCATTCATGTGGATGGGCTGCTTAGCCATTCTTGTGTTTTGTTGGATAACTGTGAGTGGAAACATGTTGTCTTCCATTTTGGGGGCGATGCTCGCCATGCAGCATCATGACTGTCAACTCACATTCCGTGCATCCTTCCGTTCTTTTTCGCTCTGATTGGGGCGCCAACTCATGTTCCTCCATCTGAATGATCTCGGCTATTCTGTGTGACAGTCGCCGGCATTCGAATTCTACGACCCTGAGTCGCCCATATACACATCGCCGCGGGGCCTGCAGCCAACGAAGATCGACGATTGCAAAATCACAGAGGCACTGATCAGCCACGGGTGCAGCATCCAGCAGTCCACCATACACCACTCTGTGATCGGGCTCAGAAACGTGATTGGACGTGGTTGCATCATCAAGGACGCCATGATAATGGGTGCCGACTTTTACGAAGGTGAACAGGAGCGGCAGGCCAAGCTGGCTGAGGGGGGTGTGCCTCTGGGCATCGGCGACAACACAGTAATATGCAACGCCATCGTTGACAAGAATGCGAGAGTGGGCAAGAACTGTAAGATCATCAACAAGGAGGGGGTGGATGAGAAGCAGTGCGAGGATGAGGGATACATTATTAGGTCAGGGATTGTGGTCATCTTGAGTAGGGCGGTCATACCTGACGGCACAGAGATTTGAGAGCTGCTCCTTGCTGGCGTGCAGCAGGCAACCTACAGTGTTAAGCACCATGCAGCAGAGAGCTACATTACTAATTCAGGGATTGCTTGACAGCACGGTGATGTCAGTGCTGCAGCCCTGTCAGATTTGGGGGAGCAGTCCTGGAGACAAGAAGCGCTGCGACGACACATGGCGCATTGTCAAGTTAAGTTAGGGTTGCAGTCACTGTTGACGTGGTAGGTGACTTGCAACAGCTGTGGTAGGACCAAGTCTTGACGCAGAGACACGTAAATACGGAGAGGGGGGGGGAGAGGGGGCAGAGGCGCTGGATCGTGCTGGACTTGAGGTGGACTAGAGGTGCAAAGACTACCCTGGTGCTAGAGTGAACAGCAGCAAAGCTCCCTACTGCAGAAATATGGAATTGCTAGACACACAAAATAGGTGCTTTTGGAACAACCCTGCCGGGCCATGTTGGGTGTTTCACATGTAAGCTGTGCAAGTATGATCGGCTGTGTGCTGGCCTGGGCCATTGGGCATCGGCCTGTAGAATTCCTGGATTTTCGTTATCCTAATCCACCCAACGTTGTCTTGTTCTGAGATCTCACCAGCTGCAACAAGCTAGCAGTCCCCTGTGGCAGTGCGGGTGCAGCAAGCAAGGGTGAGTTTGTGTAGATGCACAACAATCCCAGCCAATGCAGTGGCTCGGCAGGTGAGCTTCACTTTGGTGCTTTAGTGCTTTTCTGGATGTCTGTCCTTAAGATCAGGGGCAGATGCTCTTCCCTCCTCGGTCGTTGCCACAGGCGATGGTTGAGGCCGCACAGCTGCAGCGCTGGAGCCTCTTGCCAGATTTCGCACGTCACCTACCTCGGGCCGGAAAGCATGTGTACAAGCTTCCAAAACAATCACCAAGCAAGAGGCTCCCGTCTGGTTTCTGCTGGTTGATGGAATCCTTCACAAACCCATGCCGAGGCATTGTGGGGCCTTTTCACATCAGCGATGATGGGCATACGTGCATGTAAAACGTTTCTTCGTCTCCAGGACGCTCGTCTCTCCTCCTGCTTCTTGCCGGCAACCTGTAAAAGCAGTGATCGAAGATGCACTCTAATCTTCACGACAGTATACAGGAAGAAGAGAGCTGCAGCTGACTGACGCATGGTGATGGTGTGACGCTTGTGCTATGAGCTGTGGCAGCACAGCGTGCACTTGCCCTATGGCCACAATATAGAGCAGAGTGGCACTCCTGTAATTCACAAGGTAGGGCTCCCAAGTCTGCGGGTCAGGGATGTGTCCTGCAATAAAAGATTAGCCGTCTTCTTTTACACGGTCCACCTCGACAAGCTATGTGCTCACAATTGCTTGCGTTTGTATGTCTGAAACACTCACAGGCGCAAGCTTCTGGGCTAAAACTCTACAGCAACGCCCAGCACAAACGTTCAATTGCGACACAAACTGGAATAAAAAATCAGAAGACTCCCACAGTTCTTGCCATATGCACAAATCCCCCACTTTCATTTCGCCTTCTTGGGTGGCACACTCCCAGCACCCGCCTGGCTCTTCCTTTTCTTGGACCCGCCGCTGCTCTCACTCGTCTTCGACCCTCTCTTCGAGGTCGCCTTCTTGCTCTCCTCCCGCTCGTGCAGCTCGATTTCTTCGTGTTCACGCTCAATCAACCTGATGAGAGTCTCACACCGGCGCGCAAGTTCCTGAGGTGTCCGGCTCTTGAAAAACCAATCGAAACGGAAGCGCCAGTTCTTGCGGATCTCCGCCTTGAGATCCTCCCACGATCCGTACCCCAGCTTGTGCACCATGCATATGATGAAACGGTCCTCGTCTTCGGTATAGGCCTTCCCCTTGTTCGCTCCGTACTGAATCTTCAGCTCCAGCCACGGATTCTTGTACCTCTCCAACTTGGCATTTATCGCCTTCATGATGTCGTGCTGCCTCTGGATCTTCTGCTCGCCTCGCTCGATGTTTTTCACGATCCTCTCCCAGTCGTTCAGGGACTCGTACCTCTGCCAGAACACAGTCTTGTATGCGACCACCTCCTCTTCCGTCTTGCCATCGATCTCCTTTGTCAGGTTGACGATATCTTCCCTGCCGTACTTTTCGCACCCTCGGCAAAACGCGTTGAAATCCCGGCGATTCCAGTTGCTGAAACCCGACTCCAAGAGCAGGTCCTTTTCTGCCACTTCTTCTTCAGTGAGGGGCTGGGGATCGTTGGGGCCAGGCGTAGCCACCACCTCCTCTTCCCCCGCCCCTTGAGACTTGGCCTGCTCTTCTTGTTTCTGGGTGTGCTTGAAGATCTCATAATTGTTCTCCTTTTCGAAGAGTTCAGTTAGCCGCTCCACGTTGAAGAATTGGAAATCTTGAAGCTGAGGCATTTTTGGCAAGCGCACACCCGACACCCGATCAGACTTGGGGTGTTTCATGACATGCTTGTAGTAGTCGCTCTCACTGTAGTTCATTACCCTCTTGCGCTCGCGCTTGGGGGGGTCGATCCAGTTGTTGCCTATGAACTGCTTCAGGTCCAAATTCCCATTGTCTTCTTCCTCTGAGCGGTAGTCGTACAAAGACAAACCACCATCCAAAGCAAACTTGACAGCATTGTCCGTGAAAGCACTCATCTTCTCGTTGAGCTCCTTCGTATCCTTTTCACCCTTGGCGATGATCACATCAATGTCAGCCTCTGTAATGCTCGAGGCATCGGATGAGAACACCAGCTCTGCGCCATATCTGACCATCGACAAGAGGTCGTCCTTGCTGACCTTGGCGTTCTTGTTTTTGTCATTAGTCAGCCGTCCCTGCTGTATGACCAGGGCATCAAGACGCAGCTTTTTGTATGCCTTTTCGATGACCTTCTCCTCTATGGAGCTCTCTATGCAGAAGCGGAACACCTGCACCTCCTTCTTCTGCCCGATCCTGTGTGCCCTATCCATTGCCTGCAAATCCATCTGTGGGTTCCAGTCACTGTCATACAGCACAACGACATCTGCTGTTGCCAGATTGATTCCCAAGCCACCGGCACGAGTTGACAACAGGAAGACGAACGTGCTGGTGCCCTCCCGGTTGAACTCATCAATCGCTGCCTCCCTGTCCTCCCCACTGGTGTTGCCATCAATGCGACAGTACACATGGCCCCGGAACAGGCAGTAGTCCTCCAGTATGTCCAGCATCCGAGTCATCTGGGAGAACATTAGGACTCGGGAGCCCCGGGACTTCAGCTTTGGCAGCAGCTTGTCCAGCATCACCATCTTCCCAGAGTTGTCGACCAGGTGTTCACCCGTGAAGTATGGCGGGCCTGGCTCTGCTCCCTGGAACAGGTATGGGTGGTTGCAACACTTTCTCAACTGCATCACGATGTTAAGCAAGCGGGATCGGTCAGCTCCGCCATTCAGGGCCTCGATATCTTTCTGCAAGAGGGCAGCATAGTACTTTTTCTGCATCTGAGACATTCCAATCTTCAGGATGGACTCCTTCTTGGGTGGAAGCGAGCGTTCCACGTCGGACTTGACACGCCTCAGCAGGAAGGGCCGCAGCACTTTGTGCAGCTGCTGCACCACCTCTGCCTCCTTCTCCTTTCCACCGTCACCAAGGCTGAACCACTCCTCAAACTTTTCTGCAGATGCAAACACCTCAGGCAGGAGGAAATTGAGCAGGGCCCACAGCTCGTGCAAGTTGTTCTGCAGCGGAGTGCCCGTGATCAGCAGCCGGTAGTTGGTCCTCAGCATGCGCACGACCTTTGAGAGGATGGAGTTCTCGTTCTTTATCCTGTGGGCCTCATCGATGATAACGTACCGCCAGTGGAAGCGCCTGAAGTGGTTCTTTTCCTTGATGACCATCTCATAAGACGTCACACACACATCAAACTTGCCAGGGACAAGCAGTTCACGTAATTGATAAGCCCTTTCATCTTGGTTGCCATGAAACTTGACCACCTTCAGGATGGGGCACCACCGCTTGAACTCGTTCATCCAGTTATGGAGGGTTGACTTTGGGACGATCACCAAGTGTGGTCCCGAGATGGCACGGTATTCATACAGGTATCCCAAAAGAGATATCGTCTGCAGTGTTTTCCCCAAACCTGGTATCCAGAACAACTTCTGTGAGATTCTGGCAGCTACAGAACCCCACGTTTTCACATCCGCTCAGCGCACACTTTCGATCGCATGAAAGGCAAAGAGTTGTCAGAAGGAAACTGGTTACCGGTGGTTTGCCTCCCATGACCGAGATGACTAGTAACCTTGGCCAGTGAAGAAGCAACCACACCCCAGGTGCAGTATCAGATATCCTTTTTCGTGATCGCAAACGACCAAACAGGTCGGTGGGGGCCACGGGCAGATACATCAGCTGCAGGGATCTTGGAATAGGTATGAGGCAAGCATACTCAATCGCTGAGCAAATATTCAAGAACTGTTCACTGGATCCAGCGGTGTGAGTCGAATCTGGCTGGATGGACAGCCCCAGGAGGCAGCACAGCGCTTGTTTGCCATCTGCGATCCCATTTCCACTTCGATCGCCCAATGCGGGCGCTCCAAAGGTTGGGATGCAGTTTCAAGCCAGTCCACTCAGCCTCACTCTGAGCCACCCACCCATTTCATCCGCCAGGATGCCGTTGATGCCGTTCATGTAGAGGTGGACCAGCCAGTTGAGGCCCTGCATCTGGTAGTCCCTCATCGTGCCCCCCACCACAACGGACGGCTGCACCTGCAGCCTGTGCACCGCCCCACCCAGCTCGTCCTCCTCCTCGTCCCTCAGCAGCTCCTTGTCCTCCATGTCCTCCGTGTACTTGCTCCCGTGCCGGCCCTTCCCCTTGGCCTTGTCCCCCATCGCCTGCGGCGCGAAGTGCTGGAACACCTCCGCCTGCTTCAGCAGGTACTTCAGCCGTAGGCGCGAACGCTCCCCCTCGCCCGACGCCGCGCTCGCATTCTGCTGCGTGCGCAGCGACTCCAGCATGTCGCGCTTGCGCTGCTCCATCTCACGCAGCCGCTCCTTCTCCCTCCGCGCGATCTCCCGCTTCGTGGGTGAGGACAGCTCGACGTCGCCGGCGAACTCCTCATCTTCCGTGTCCGCGCTCTCGTAGTCATCGTCCCCTGGCGCCCCCTCCCCGGGGTCGCTCACCGATCCCTCTCGATTCACCTCCTCAAAGTCCTGTGGATCCACAAACACCACCGTCAGAACGCTTCCCCTCTTTCCCCCGGCTGCCCCAACTCCGCTTTTGCTCTTGTCCGTGTGCCTTGTTCTGCCCCACGCCTCCCGCCCCCGCGCGTTTGGCCAAGCCCGACACAGCGGCTTCGAAATTCATCGCCGGCCTGCGATGAACGCCCCTCGCCGACGGCCATCAGAGGCAGGCGCGGGGACCCCAACAAGGCGCTTCAGAGCGAAACGTCCGGTGAGATCGCCTGCCAATGATCGCGCCCCACCTCGTCTGGGACGTATTGTTCGTCGCCTCCCATGGCTGCGGTGCCCCTGCAGCGGCGAGCGAGCGGCGTGTCGCGCGGGGTGCGGGTGGGCGGGGGCGCCTTGCTGTGCCCACGGGCGCTGCTGGCCGCACACAATGGCGGGAAGGTGCCCTGCACGAGGTACTGTAAGGGGCCCCGCAATAGCGCCCTCCGCGACCTGGCCAAAAAACAGAGTTTCTTCTCCTTTCCTTGGTGTATTTGGCGGCTTCAATGCGCTGCCATCGTGCGAACCCCTTTGCCCGTGTACGCATTGGCCCCGGGGAACAACTGCCTGCGTGGGTCCCGTCGAAGCGCGCAGGCACCACCCCACGTACCATGGTGGCTGTCGTCTGGTGGCCTCCTCCCCCGGCTCTGTGACGCGAGATGGCGGGCAATGAGGAAGTGACCTGGTTCCTGACCTTCAAGAACGCCAAGCACGAGGAGGAGTGGTGGTCCTCACTGAGGGAGAACCACCTGCACATTGTGCAGATTGTGGGGGGCGTCATGGGCGTCTTCCTGTCTTCGGTGCCGCTGGGATTCATGACCCTGTACGGGACGCAGAGCTCGTCGCCGGGCATTAACCTGGCCACGATAATCCCGCTGCTGAGCTTCATCGCCGGGGCGGTGGGGGCGGTGTGCAAGATATCGGGAAAGCACCATGACCTGGTTATGTGGTTCACGCGGCTGGTGGTCAACCCCCTGGCCACGACGTTCATGCAAGTAATGGTGTGCAGCGCGGACACCCAGGTGTCGTGGACGATGCTGCCGTCCATGCTGCTCAGCGCCTTCGGCGTGTGGCGCTCGCTGCTGGACACGATCATATTCCCGCTGCGCTTTCGCCACCACCTGGTGGTGCAGTCTGTGGCGATGCTCCTGCGAGCCGCGCACAACTTTCAGACCTGCTCCAGTTGCCTGCAGTCACGGGTCTCCGCGGGTCTGATAGGGCCAGCGTGCGAGGTGCTGGGCATGTTCACGATTGGCACGCCGGTGATTTGCGACGAGCGCGACTTTGTGGCGGTGTGCGTGGTGTTCGGGTGGAAAATTCAGGCTCTGTTGGGCGTCTTGATGCCTTCCCTGTTGGTATACAAGTTGGAGAAATACTCGAGGACGGCGTATCTGCAGGCGAGGTTAAGCAGTTCGGGGTCCGCGTCGGCCAGCTAGTTGCCGATTCTGCGGCGCCGCCCTGGTGGCTCGGGTGGCGCGGGAAGCCGGCCGGGTGGGCTGTGTTGCGCGGAGGGAGGCACCGAGTACTTTTTCTCAACTCGCTGTTGGCTTTATGACAGGCGGAAAGCGGGGATGGCCAGTGGTGGGATGTGTGCAATTGCCCGTTCGGCAGTCGGGGTTGTTGGGCCGCGTGAGGGACAGATTGACACCTGGCTGGGCGCTGTGCAGGAGGGTTGTGCCCCCCGGGGACGGGTTTTATGCGACCTTGGTGCTGTAGTTGTGTTGTGGCACCCTTCGGGGAGAGACAGGAGATGGTCGTGATCATCAAAAGTTTTGAGACTCTTATCCTCAGATCTGTGAGTGGCTGGGGATGTGCACAAATACAAAGCCTTTCTGTTGTAATTTGAGCTTACATGCGTGGTTTGCTGTCAACATGTGCGATTGCTTGCAGCATTGGCTTGCAGCGTTTCAGGTCTAGGGCTCCAATGTGGTTTTACCAGGGCTCACTGTGTTCTGGGGAGTTGCCAGCTGTGTGATTGCTGCTCGTTTGAAAATCTCTGTCCACCTGTTTGGAGATGGGAAATGGTGCTCTGTCCAGCCCGCTAAATTCCTGTGTTTCAATTTGCCTTTGCAAGACAAGTTGGGGTCACCTTGCAGGCAAGGACAGGTATGTATACATCCAAAACGATCTGTCCTAGCATGGCTCACAATGTTGTAGCCAGGCCCTGATGTTCACTACTTGGGAAATAGCTGTTTGTCATGCTAATGCATGCAAGCCACAGCTGAATATTAGAACATGTCCTTAGGAAATGGTTGTGTTCTGGCAGCTTAGGCGGGACTGGGGGCACCATGGAATGGGGATGTTGACATGTGCATGGGATGCCAGCTCGTGTGATGACAATCTACACAAGAGGCACCTGGTTTCACACATTGCTATTAGAGGTGTTGAGGGCATACTGGAAGGTGAGCGAATATGACACAAACACAACCATACATGCATGACCCAGAGCTGATGTCCCAGATGTGCTGTTCATGTCCATCTAATCAGAATCCTTGTTCAGGACACTGCTGGACATCAACTGCAGAAGGCCAACTAGACAAGAAGAATGTGGAGTCCCCGACAGGCACTGTTCCAGACAAATTTGGACATATCATGCGACTTGATTTCACAAAAAAACAGGTAGATGTGCCAAAGGCGTGTGCAATTTGCATGGGATGGCCCCAATGGCCCATAAGGTTGTGAGGTGCAGGGACGATGTTTATAAGGCATTCGACCAGAGATGTGAGCCTCTGGTGACAACTTGCTGCATGTGATCCAGATCACTTGATCTGAAAGCTGCAGCATTGTGCATGTGCTGCAAATCGATGCCCTTTCAGTCACAAATGTTGGAGCAACCGACGCATGTGGAAACTCCCTGGACAATACTGAGCCCCTTGACACAAAGCAAGTTAATTTTGAATCAACTGTTGGCCACAAATCTGCATGGTCTGGGTGCATCAATTGTCATTTGGGGGCGAGGAACTCACAAGGACGAAGTTTTGGTCAGATCAACGCATGGCTGGTGGGAAATGGGCAGAAAGAGGGCCTGGTTGTGAGCCTGACCACCATATTCAAGGATATGGCTAGCTGACGGGTTTCCCACGAATCCTAGTTTGGTCCTCTTGAGGCCCTCCCTAGAGCCGTTGCCAGTCAGATTCAAAGGCATCAGCAGTTCCTAAAGGAATTGTAGCAGGTGCCACCAGTCTCCCAGAACAAGACCTCAGTATCAGCTATCCAAGGCCTTCCTTGCCCTTTAAGGCGCTGTACAGGTGGGGTCGAAGTTCATCTTCTGCACAGAAGGAACCTCCTCTATTTTGCTGAAACTCCAGTGTCTTGGATGTTTTCGCTAGCCACCAAGACGACAGAAGTTAATTGGATGCCGCACTTTCGCAGCAGCGAATTGGTGAAAGTTGCCAACAGATAACCTAAAATCGAGAAGCTACTGCACCAAGGAAACTGCCATGGCTTGCAGGGAATTGCTGCTGGCATGAATGCCAAGCCCCTCCAAATCTTGAGACTTCGCCATTCGGCATACAGCGACCCCCAACTGAAAGTTCCCTTCCTATTTTGCTAGTTCCTTTCGTTTGTCGTTCCTCTTGTGCGCACTAGACGCTCCTTGCTGCATCGCCCATGATTCTGCTTCACAGTGACGGATGCGCTGGTCTGTAAATAGGCCAATTCACATAATGCCACTGATTTGCGGAGCTCAGTTCGGAGCCCTGCCCTTTTCCATGCCAGAGCACAAAGATTGGTGCTCTAGACTTTCAGAATCGCCAACTGCTCCACCCTATGAAATGCTCCGATGGCGACCCCTAACACAAGGACTTCGCGTTGAATGTTCCCAGGAGTCTCCCAGCGATTCCTCGTTCCAATTGTGTGTGTGTGTGTGTGTGTGTGTGTGTTTTCTTTTCTTTTCCTCCATACTCAACAACTCAGCATTGACAGCAAATGACAACACACTCAGCCAGCTCCACAGCCATGCGAACGAAAGCGCGGATCTCTACAGTGACACCAGCAGCCAACACCATCTTTCCCGCACAGAATCGAGAGGCGTCCACAGCAAGTACAGGACAACTGCGAAGAAATAATTCACAAGCTGCCACACCGAATTTGCTAGAGTTGCTTGTTGTTCATCTGGTCTGTCCCTCTTGACAATCAACACGTCGTCGATGTATAGCTCCCATGGCACAGCGAGTTCAGACGAGCCTGATAGCTTGCACAACGCTTCTGTGGATCTTTTGACTTCCCTTTGACTCCAACACGTTTCCCTCAGCCCGGCTCCTTGCAGTATCCCTATCGACTCAATCAACCCTTCAACTCCTTGACCACGCCATTAAAATTGAGAAATGTGATTCCAGCCCTCCGCCAAGTCTCGTCAAAGTGGGTCTTGGACGCGTTCCTTTGCAGACTGGAGCGTGCCTGGGTCTTGTTCTCCAACAGAGAACGCATCAGGTTGCATAGTTTTGTGACATTGTAACATGTAACAGCAGTGTTCTTGTAGCCCCAAATAGAGGTACGATTCGATGACGGCATGGCTCAACATTCAGGTGGTAACAACATTGGCCTGAAACGAGATACAACACTTAGCACAGAAGAATGAGCGTCGCCATATTGTGGTGAAGGCGGAGAATGCTTAACAAGGAAGGAAAACAGTCAAAGCTGCCATTGGATGGCAGGCGTGGGTGACAGCCCCATCTGCTATCAATTGCGACATATTTGGGACCTCCTCGAAAGAGGCGGAGAAACTGAGGGAGGTTTTGAGCAAGGCAAGGACAGTTAGGGCCTTCGCAGCCTATGTCGATTTTGTGGAAATGGTGTAGCTTCTTAGCGTCACGATTCTGACCACCTGCGCTTCAATTTTACGCTGAGCATGTCAAAGCCGACAGAGTGTGGCCACTTTCTGTCTATCCTGGCTGGCCACAGTACGGTCCCTCACCAGTGTAAACCTCGCACAAGAAAGTAGTGGCGCCAGGGCCTATTACATGTTGTATTTTTGTTTGTCGTCATCGCCAAGAAATACTGCCTATCAAGGCATGGCGGTAACCAGCAGCTCCCTATTTCGCCCGAGCAAAGCAGTGTTAGTGGTTTGTTCAATTAGAACCCAAGATATTGTTGTTCGAATTACCAGTGATTGATCACTGATCTGCCTCTGTCAATTACTGATTTTTTGTAATCCGATGGTTCAATGGTGGCATATGAGAACCCCGTTTCAGGGAATGCCATCAACCATATCCTTGAATGGCTGTCGCCCTTTCTCGACGTTTCACATGTAACTTTCCAGTCCTCATGACTGGATGTCGGTGGCTGAACACTGATGTGCTGTGAAACTCAATGAGAAAAGTGGATACAGTTTAAAAGAGCCAGTCTAAAGATATGAAAGTCTGACACACCAAGACAGCCGCAGATATCATGCTGTGCAAGCAGCTGGTCATGTGCTGGCTGATTGATGCGCTCCTCGACCTGATTGAGAGGAGGGGAGGACGGCTGACCAAAGAGTAGCTTAATTTTACTAATTTTGGTGATCGTGAGCTGGTACTATGAGTTGGAGTTGTGGGTCGGTGCTGTGGGATGGTGTGTTGTGCATGTGTGGAGTGTGAGTTCAGTCCACCGTTCTGAATGTGAGTTCTGGTGGGCGAAAAAAGAGGCACACTCTGGTATTTAAAGAGAGCGTGAGACTTGTTCAGGGCTTCTCTTGGCTTGGTTTTCAAACAAGGTGAGTCTTGGCTGCTCGTCCGACCAGGCACAGTGAGTGCGTTTGAGCACCTCATGCACCAAGGCTGCCACAGAGGTCGAACCAAAACGGCCTGGCTTGTGCTGCGTTGTGGCCCATCGCTGTGTGCATTCGATTGCGACAAGCGGGATCTCGAACTGGGATGGCTAAGGAACTTTGTCAATTACCACAATCCAATCACTGAGTTCCTGTGCATCAGAACACACAAATCCGTAAAATTCGGTTGCATAGTTGTGGGGCGCGCGATATGCTCCACAAGATGCCCATCATGTGTCCTTCAATGATATCAACAATGCCCACCCAGTGCTGGGTGCGATGGGACGATCCATGCCACCCAGTGCTGGGTGTGATAGGACAACATATGCCACCCAGTGTTGGGTGTGATGCCACCAAGTCAGCACTCGCGGTCCAACACCAACCCCACGAACGGTCCTGCCTGTGGTGGTTGGTGTTGCAGGCCGCATTTTGGTGGTAGGGCCGCTGTCCTGTTGGCGCCGATGATCTCTTTCTTTTGGCTTGAAGCATCGGCACACCGCCATTGCAGCACAACTGTGGCCGCCACGTCCGCGTCCACCCTCCGTCGCCCTCAACACGGCCCGCGCTGCGCTTAGCGAGGCACAAGAGAGAAACAGCACGCGGTAAGAAACAGTGAACCCTGCGCGGCGATCGAGCCGTGGCGCGTTCTGGACCGTTGCGTCCGCGGCCCATGTCAGAATGGGCCCGGGGTGTGAACCTTGCCTCGAGATGTGGCCTGCTGTGCCCACAGCGCCCATCCGCCCCAACCTACCCCACCTCGAATCCTCCGGTGGGCGTGCGCGCTTTTCTGTCTATAGTTGGCATGGATGCCGCGTCGATCTTCTTGGCGCGCCTCGACTGCGACTAGCGCGACGGCTAGATCTGTGCCTACCAGCTTTGCGACAGCGAGCTTGTGGGAGGGCCTGGAGTGGTCGCGTAAGAGAGGCACGACGGGAGAGTGAGATGCCGCGGTGTCGATGCACTCAACATTTTCGCGCAGGCGCGTTGCGAGTCCCTCCCCCGGTGGCTTGGGGAGGTGTCCGTTGGGACCGCGGTCAGTGGCACACTTTCTTTCGAAGCGACTGCTGATTCACAGGATTGTTGAACAGGCAATACGTTTGCCCCCACCCCCAAAAAACCGTTCCCCCCAACCCGGTGCGTATCATCGAAATGCTTGAGACTCTTGGTCGCGCTGTGAAAGTTGATATGCAGGTCTGCTCCTTTGCTCTTGCGAAGGTGTGGGATATGAGCAAGAAACGGGTGCGTGTCAATCCGGCACTAATGTCCGAAAATGTCCGATTAATGGGCAAGCTGGGCACTGATACAGTAAGAAATAAGTCTAGAGTCAGGCGACGCTTGCTGTGACAATTCTGGTGGCGACGACAAAGTCAGGCATCAGTCACAGCTGGGGTGCCAGGGACCTGAGAAGTTGTTGCAACGGGCACATGCACCAGAGTGCTGCACTTTCAGTTTGGAACGGCGTTGGGCATTTGCTAATCAGGTTGCTGGGAAAATTTGCCAAGAGTAGGGCTCAAAAATGCACAGGGTATTCGCTTATTTGTGGCATTGGGCACATTGTCTCCCATCCTCCTCTGTCCTTGTCCATGAAGCTCATTGGATTCTTGTGCCAGATTAAAATTAGCAGCCTATATATTGTGACTTGTGCATGATAAACCAGAAGGGCACAGAAAAGATTGATTGAGCCATGCTTCAGATTGCTGGCACTAATGATTGGCAGCATGTGCCCATGCTTCTGGTTTTCGTGCTTGTTGAACTGTGAAACTGGTATCTTGGGCAGATTGTAACGAGCTCCTGATCGTGTGCTTCTGCAAGGGGTGCTGGTTTTCTGTCCATGGGCTTGGAGGCAGCAGTCAGCAACAGAGAGAATTTTCCTGTCGCCCCTGTATATCACTTGGTTCATCAGCCAATAGATTGCCATCCTCATGCTCACATACTTGTGCAGTCACGAATGGGACACGATCTGTTGCTCATCAGCTGAGAATGTCCCACTTCGGGTCGTTCAGTGACACAAGGAAAATGCAATTTTGGAACAAACCTTATGGATGTTCACAGCATCCAACGTTGCCCACTAACAGGAGGGTGGTATGTAATACTGTAGTTGCGACAGGACAGGAACAAAGTACCCTGTTTTCATTGCAATAGTGCCAGAGGCAGTGACAGGAATTAAAAGAGGGGTAGCGACAATGGGAATGTACTCAATCGGTTTCTTCTAAATTTGTTTACTGGTGCTAGTTGTGTTTGTCAGCAACACTTTGGCTGTGCCTTGGGAGCAGGATTGACAGGATGGACATGCAGTGTGCTGTGATAAGAAACAATGGTGGTTTATTTCAGGGAACCTGTTTCACAATCCAGAGCTGGTTGCCCTGGCTGAGTTTCCAGTGTATCATGCTCAGGTCAAGATGTCGTTCGTTGGCCGGTGTGCACGCATGCTTGCTTCACCAATAGTCAACGCAGCCCTTGCGTACAACAGAACTGCAAAGGCTCACCCTGTGGCCACCGGCGTCATCACCAGTGGATTGAAAACAAGTGCAGCCGACCTTTTTGCTCAGAAAGTGATCGAGGGAAAGGAGGAGGTGGACTGGAAGCGGCACTCAGTATTCTGCCTGTTTGGATTTGCCTACTTGGGGGGCTTCCAATATTGGTTGTACAATGTCAAGTTTGTGCAAATCTGCGAGCCCCTCAGAAGAGTGGTGGGACACATTGGTGTGAGCCCTGTCAAGGTGTTCCTGGATCAATGCTTACAGTAAGTGATGACACACGGCGTTCCTTGGTGTTCGTTGCCTCGAATGCATGGAAATTGTGGTGCACTGAACGAATGCTTGCACAAAGTTCACCTTGTTCCAACAACGTGCATGAACTGGTCTGCCAAGATGTCGGGGGTAAAGCTTTGATTTGTTTCAATGGCTCAGTTCACTGTGGTTGGGGTGATTGTCGTCAAGCAAGAACAGAATTTGCGAGTTTGCAGTTGTTGTCGTTGAAAGGCGTTTCTGTGTTGTCCCTGCCATTTCCTGGCCTGGAGCACGTGGCAATGGCTGACCTGCGAATTATTTTTGACTTTGAGATTTTTTGAAAACAATCTCTGACCGTTTGACAATTTTGAATATCACTGTTTAATGCGTTTGTCGGAATCCCAAAAGGAGGCCGAGGTCGAGGTCGATCATGAGTGCGAGTGAGTAGGGGGGAATATAGATTTTCTCTCTTTTCTTTATGAGTCCCATGTAATGGTGGGGGACTAGTGGGTAAACTCAATCACAGAAAACGTTTCCGAACAGTCGTTGTGTATGGATTTGTGCCCATCTTCGACTGTCAGATGCAAGGCTGGGGTTTGCGCTCTTGGACAAACGCAATCAACAGGAATTTGAAGATGATGATGGAAAATGTTCATCTCAAGATCTTCTGTCACGGTGTTTTGATCAACATGTGGAACTCGTATCTTCCGTCGTTTGGCCCTGAGATTTTTTGTTCGCTCTTCCTGCAGCCATCCGTTCGTTTACTTTCCCGTCTTCTACTCGATCAAGGCGACGGTGGAGGGCGAAACGCTGGGCTATGCCTTCAACAAATACAGGACTGAGCTCTGGGACAGCGTCAAAGCCCTGTGGTCCATTTGGATGCCAGCACAGCTCGTCAACTTCGCTTTTGTGCCCCGTCACCTGAGGGTGCCGTATGTCGCTGGCGTTTCCTTCATCTGGACCGTCGTCCTGAGCGTGATGCAAGGCAAGTATGACGCTCTGAAGGAGGAACGGGAGGAAGGGCTTAAGGACCACGCGATCGAGACGATTGTGGTGCATGGCAAAGGGAGGGGTGTCGAGCTTCACGAGAGGGCACCTGCGGTGATAGCCAGGGTGGCTGAGGGCCCCACCGTGGTGAACAAATCTGAGAAGGTCTGAAGCACGCAGCTGCGCGTCGGATGCAGTGGCGGGAAAGTGTTGAACGGCTGCCATCGATGTGGTGGGTACAGATGTACAGCACTGGCTGATATGAATGGGAACGTTTGCTGCGCCTTCTGAGCAAATGCAGATGCGGCTCTCTCACACCGTGGCGGATGATGTGGAAGCCGCCGGATTTCATCAAAACACCACTCAACAGTAGGCATGGCAAATCGCGTCCGTCATTTACAGAGGCGTGGTATGGGAGCTTTGGAAAGGTATATTGCAGACATAGACAAGTCCACAGGCATGTGAGGCTGGCAGGCGCCAGCTTTGCAAACATGCCAGAAACATTGGATGGAGTGAGGCGCTTTACTGATTGTCTGGTTTCGCGTGAGTTGTGGCAACTGGTTCGCATGGGGAGTTTCTATTGATTTTTTCGAGAAGAAAAACAGCGAAAGAACAGTAACGAACATTGCTTATTTTTTTCAGCAACTTGGATGTGGGAAGAATGCTGGGCCTGTTGTATGCTACGTGTAACAAGATGACCCATTGAACATCCTTTGGCCTCCTCACAACAGATGAATATGCTGATATTTGATGTCCTTCGAAAATGAGGACTGCTTGCAACATTTTGCAGAATTTTATAGAACACTGTGCAGTCCTCCGGAGCGCAAACGTGCATCCCGTACTACAGCAAAGACCAGGATGGCAATATAAGCCTGGATAATCTTCTCAATTCAAATACTGAGGCCCGAGTGGCAAGGATGCAAAGCAGTCGCTGTGACCCCGTGACACTGGTGTGGACACTAAAAATGCGCTACAGGTAGGCATTGCCTTGCGTGCCCCCTCATTAAGCGCCAAACGAAAGGCGTCCTGTGTAGACGAAATACATCCAGCGAATGTTCACATGCGGAAGCAAGCTCGACATGAGCGCTGTCTTCAATTCCCTGTCACAACCTTCCACAAACCCCCTTCCGTCCTGCCCCCCGAAATTCGACCCACAGCTGGATTTCTATGCTATCCCATAGCTTAGGCCCCTGTGCAACACCGTCACTCGTTATCTTCCAGATCGTTTAACTACTGTTGTGTGCCATTCTGTCTTGTGCGAATCTCACAATCATGTCTTCACAGCACGGGAAAGGGTCTCATGTCATCTCCTCCCCGTTCTGATCAGAGGGAGCCCGATGCACCGCAGGCTCTGGTCGCAAGAATCATTGGCGCGCTACACAGACGGTGCATCTGCAACAAGCAGTACACACAGGTGCATCGTGAAACCTGCACCACTGGAGTTTGAATTGCACAGCGTGCCCCAGATACCGCGCCCCCCGAGCTCACATCAAGCAAATACGAATGGCAAAGCACGTATCATTGTATCAAGCACCTGCCAGAGCCAAATTTGATTCAAGAGGACCGTTTTGTCATATGACCAACACGATCACGACAATTCGACGTGGTGTGTGCCTTTCAACTTGCACTTCAGTGCGGACAAGAGCGCATGACGTGGCTGAGGCAGCATTGCTGTGGGAGCATGATCCCGGGACAAAATCATATTCGGTGGTCACTGCCTGTCTGCAATATAGCACAACAGGCTCTTTGCTGTTGAATAGCCGTCCAGGAACAGCTCTGATCGGTTCTAAGAGATCGGTGAGAAAAAAAAAAAAAAAAACAGCCGGCTCTGACGCGTCCTTCCCAGGCGGTCTCCACACTCACCGTCATTTTCAGGAAGACCACGATACCCACCATAGCCGCCACCAGCGGGCGGATACCCTCCAGGCTGTGGCCCAGGCGCTCCATAGGGATTCTGCAACAAATGAAGCTACCAACTGTCAGCAAGGAGACGCAACTTCCATACAGAAAGAGGCTTCACAGGCACCCATTCAGGTCAGCCAGCCACTGGAGCTGCGCTGTGCTGAAGCAGACATTGGCGGGTCAGTACTTATTCACAGCCTTCTGACACAGCCATTAGCCTTCATGTGTGCTCGAATGGAAACCTGCAGATCAAGTGGAAACAGCCCATCCGGGAATTGTGCTCGCTGTTCGGCCAAACAGCATTGCCAATGTGCATCTTGCGAGGCCACCATTTAAGGATGTTTCAGGGTGAGAGGGAATCTAAATACTGTTGGAAGTGAACGTCAACCGCACCCATTCACACCTTCGGAGGTGAGAGGGCATGCCATTTAAATAGCACTTTACTCAGTGCACATTCCACATGCGTATGTCTTACACGCCTCGTCACACATTGGAT
Source organism: Ostreobium quekettii (assembly GCA_905146915.1). NCBI lineage: Eukaryota > Viridiplantae > Chlorophyta > Ulvophyceae > Bryopsidales > Ostreobiaceae > Ostreobium > Ostreobium quekettii. The sequence continues at coordinate 46,460 of CAJHUC010000431.1, read as the reverse complement.
ACCACAACCAGCATCACAGACATGTAGCCGCTGCAGTGAAACACCCTTGGGCGTGTGTCAATTGCGACAAAACCCACAAGATGAACCAGCTGCGTTGTGGGACAAGCGGAGCTTTTTGTGGAATCTCTGAATCTCCATGCCTCGAATCAGCCGCCCATGCATTCAGACAATTGGCCAAACACAGGCTGGGGTCGCAAAATCTTCTGGGCTATCATGCACCGCTAGGCATGATTCTGATGAGACAACCCGGTGCCATGTTTGCCCAGGAGTTTCCCTCAACAACGAAATCTGATAAGCTGCAATGAGCTACATCTCCGCAAAGGTATTACAATTGTACTAAAACAGCACTGGCCCAACATCGAATTCACCGAAGCCTGGACTACAACCGTTTCTTACGATCATGGTACACTACCATGGTAGGTATGCAGCAGATCGCAACTAAAGTAAAACTGAATGCCCTTTTCACTGCAGGTATGTAGTCGCAACAGATCACTGTGAGCAATCTGTTTGATTGCACCTTGAGTCACATGACCAAGCACTTCCCTTGCTCCTACAAACTCATGCCTGGTTAAATTTCCTTATTGTCGCTTGCACTTGGCGATTGTAAATATGATGCAGCCAAAATTCCACATCAGACAACTTTGGGTCCTTTGGGTCTGGAGGGCATACCTGTGGTGTGTATGTTGGAGGAAAACTCCCAGGCGGGGCTGCGGGGTACTGTGGGGCACCGTAGCCATATCCCATGGGCGGCTGCCCAGCTGCTGGAGGGGCAGGTGCTGCTGGGTAGGGCCCCGGGGGAAAGTACCCAGCAGGGGCACCAGCGGGAGGAGGCGCTGCAGGAGCAGCATAGGTGGGAGGGGCTACAGGAGCGCCATAAGCACCAGGAGGTGCATAACCAGGAGGGGGCATGGGGGTGCCATAGGACCCGGTTGGAGGAGGAGCAGCATAGGCACCAGGGCCGGGATACGGAGCTGCAGCATATGACTGGGGTGCCTGACAGGGCAAAAGAAGGCAGGTTCATCAATTGGTGTACTTTGCTGCATGTCTAAACCATGTACTTTACTCTGCATTGACGAGGTGCTGGGCTACCAACAGGACAGAGGCATACAACATCGCCCTGAGCCTCCAAATGGACAGATAGGATATCTTCAGAATTCAGAATTTCCTCATCCAAGTCCTCAATCACAGACTTACAATTCGCATCCACACTTCCACATCAGTGTCACCTGTGCATTCTTGTGTTGAAACAGCAGCACAACTTGCAGCTCCCCCCGCACTTGCCCAGTCTTGGTTATAACCTGTGGACGAGCGTCAAGTTTTCCCTCTCTAAACACCTACAAGGCATCAAAAGAAGGGTCTTACACCAACGACGACCACCAGGACTCATGGCCTTGGTGACAATCCAGTCGATTGCATTTGCCAAAAGCTGACAAGGAAATACACTCGCTGCACAGCTTTGTCCACAGCATTTGCTCCACGGGTGTTGTCATTTCCACTTACAACGAGCAAATAGAGAAACTGGAAAAAGGGTGTCCAGTGCACAGCACCAGCATTGGTTTCCCACAGTTGACAATGCCCAGCAGTGCACCGATCGTGGAACAATATGATAAACAACGTGCGAAAAGGGCACTGGAAGAATTGAAGGAATTACCTGCTCAAGAGATATCTCTGAATTGCCCAAGACGTCATCTGTAGTAATGGTATTTTTGTTCTTTATCTACGTTTACACATCAAGTTCTTCAGCGGATCCAAAACAAAGAAAGGCCATTCAATAGATGGACATTGTGCATGGCAACAGGGGCCAGCGTACACAACAAGGCAAACAGAGAACATGCACCATGCACACCATTTGTGCAAAATCTGCAATCGTCAGAGGTAGATGGCCAAAGGCGTCTCCTCACAGCCAGCACTCCACGCATTGACACTTGTCGCAAAGCATAAATGCAGGCCACTGCAGGAATACAAGACAATCAGAGAAGAAGACCCACAAACGATTCCGCACCGTGATGTACAACCTCTGTTCATCTGTCACATCGAACATGAAGCGCTCATTCCACACAGGCTTTGTCCCCGCATCTGCAAGAGAAATTTGCAATGACAGGAGTTGTACTGGTACACCAATACCACTGATATTCAAGCAACACGCATTCTTCATCCATAACCTTGCCAGTGGGGATAGAACACAATTCAAGGAACAGAGTCTTGTATCATCCTTGAAACAGCTGCCCCCAGGGGAAAAGCTTGATAGAAGAGTCAACGCATTTTACAACGTATTTCAGGAAATGTACAACCAGTCAGGTGCAATGTGGCTTTGTTTGATCTCGATCGGAAAATGGTTGCATGCCTGAGGGCTTGCACAGCCATTTTTCACCAGACAGTCAAGCCGGTCGGCCTGGAGAGCGGTTTCCACAGGCGTGCACGACGCATCAGTGAGCTCTTGCACGAAGATCCACACAAGGTCAAATAGCTCTTTGACAAGGCCGCGATTCTCAGGTACGTTACCTGTGGCAACCTTGGACACAAAGTGTTTTTGCCCCAACTGGACGACGAAATAGGGATCTTGCCTTCCTGGATACACAACAACTTCCCATCAAAATCTTTTGACGCGTCGGGTGACGATGTCGGGAACAGAAGCGACAACACGGTCTCAGGTCACTGTGCGGGGTGTTGAAGTAAAGACGCGGGGCAGAAAGGGGACGGCACGCAGCCAACGGACTAGCTACAGAGCCGCATCAGCAACGGAAGGTCAAACCCACACGCGTGATCCCACATGGACGCAGCAAGCTCCCCTTCGTCGAGTATCGGCCAAGGGGGGCACCGCGTGCATGCTGCTGGAAGGTCCGCAGCCCCCCACCCGAGGCCACGTGGCCATAAGCAAACAGGCTACTCACCAAAGGTCTGTGAATTCTTGAGGTCGCGTCCAGAGAGGACTGCGGAACAGAGCGGCGGTGTTCAGTCGATCCGCACTGTACGCCTCAGGAGACCCACGGCAACGCTGATATCCGGGATGGCGCACCGTGGACGTCTAGCTTTCCTTCAGGCATTCTGCCGACCGCCTTTGGTGGCAGGCGTGGTGCGGGGCCCTTCTCGCTGGGAAGCGCATGCACCCATGGTGACTGCCAACCCCCTACTTTACTCTGCTGTGCCCTCCTCGGCTGTGGAGCGACAAGTCAGTGTGGAGGTACCTGCCACGTTCGCAAATGACCTCACTCGAAGCTGCAAGGAATGCCTTTCTGTTGCACCTTCCACAACCAGTGTCGTTGGACACAAGTTTTGTGTCCGAATTCTGATGAAATGCCCAAGAACGCGGCCAAAGAAGCCTGTTGAAGATTTGTATACATATGCATGAGCCGGTGGCTGTCGTGCTTTAGGTACATTCCTGCAGTATGACGGCCCTTGGACACAATGCGTCCTGGCAGCCTTTGGGTACACATCTGGCACGTCGTGGCGTTCACGTTCCGTTCCCAGGATCGCTGAGTGAAACCCCAGTGTCAATGGCTAGGTCTATCACTGTGGTTTGTTAATTTGGGACTGTGTTAAAACTGCCGTTAGTCATGAGCACCGGTACATCAAAGGCGGGCTCATGACCGACATAGGGCAGCTGACTGGGCCACTATCAAACAGCCAGTCAGGATGAACAAGAAAAGAAAAGAGAAGCCAGCGAAGAAAAAAAAATATATGCATTCATAAAAAGAACAAAGAAGAGCTTTATGTAGACGGCATATCAAGAAGATATCTGATGGTCGCTGTGCCTTTACAGTTTATGGTGTCTAACATACTGGCGGGACAATGGCTGTAGGAAAAAGACCAAGGAAACAAGACAAGCTACAATCCCTCAGTGGCTGTCCAGATCTGGACACGCTGAAGAGCATTGATACCGCCTGACTGGAGCTCCACCATTCATGAGCATGACCGCTGGAAGCTTTTGAGAGGGAAATGGGTTTTTGAAAAGCAGCATCAGAAATTTGGATTAGATGAACACAAGTGTTTCCACTTGAAGCGGATCCGAGGGTTTGTGTTTGACGGCTGTTTGATGTTAGGCATTGTAACTGTAACCTACATGAGGATCTGAAAAGAAAGGACGACCAGCTGCGTGAGTAAATGGACTGTCTTGGAGCGTTCAGCCCAGGGATGTCACTGGGACACATGGGCAGAAACTGGATAAGAAAAGTATGCATTAAAAGACCTGCCATAGACTACTAAGAACTGGGTGAGCAAAAATCCAGTTCACTAACAACGCGAGGTGAACAGAATGGCTGAAGAAGTGGCAGCTAAAGAGTAAATAAAGAGTAAAGCTGAATTGGAAAGAAGCACGAGGCGATGCTGCTGAAGTTTATGCACAGCTCAGTATAAAGTGCTGCAGCTTGGTACGATTAAGTGTGGTTATCCGCATTAGAAATATGGGTCTTATTGCTAGATTACAGTTGCTCAAATACGGATCTGAAGTAACTACTGGACATGAAGTCATACAACCACAGCGTCTGAAGATTGGTTGCTATGAATGTTCGCTGATAAGAAAGGGTTTCTTTGAAGAAACCGCTGAAAGTTCATGGCAGGGATTGAATAAGGAAAACAACCAAGGGAAATATGACAGAGAGCAAAAAGGTGTAAAAGAACATAGCTGTACGGTGGTAAAGTTCTGACCGAACGTTGCTGCATTTTACTAAGAGTTTGGCAGCTGTAAGGGCAACTCCAAGCACTATGCCAGGGATGCTGGAAAAAAGCACCAAAATGGCCTGGCAACTATGTGCCTGCCAGTGCTTCAAATTAGGAAATGACTGTGATAGAAACGACGCACAGCGCCAGGGCATAGTGCGCAAGGAGGCATGCTGCTGTCTGGGGTTTATTCTGATGATCGGGCGTGACCCACAGGGCAGTACGAAGGATGCCCGACAGTAGGGCTGGCTTACAGCACTGGACCACTTGAAAGAGACTCCCGAATGCAATTGAAAATCAGCACTAGTCTGTCACAGCCCTCCCCAGGCTGGACGGGACAGGAATGAGCGTTGTGCATTTCCTTATACTTGCTTATTCGTGATGTAGTTTGACTGACATCCATATCTGGATGTCGTACTGTGATGAAACGCGACCGACCTGTGTCGCGGTGGCCCCCCATGTGCACGAAATAATACTACCAAGGGTACTGAGACAGCCCTGTAGGTTGCCCAGTGCAACTGGGCCTTTCTTGATGTGTCACGTGCGCTAACATCCGAGTCAGCCGTACAGAGCCGCGGGAACCGGGCCCTGCGCCCAAGAAGCCTCCGCTTGAGACCCCCACGGCCTAGGAGGCTTGAGCACGGCGCGCAAGGAAAATTCGAACCCTGCAGATGGTGCACACTCGTTCGAGGATCCATGGCGAACGTGTTGAACGACGCGGCTCCCCTCGAGCCGGACGGGACGCTCGGAGGTGCTGGAGAGAGGGGTCCAGTTTGGATCCTGCGAGCCAACGGCCTCTCCACCGACCGCCAAAGAGAGTTTTCGAGCTGCTGTGGAGGGTCGGTCGACGGCAGAAACGGGGGCGGCGTTGGTGACGACAGGCCAGCCCCTGACACGGAAGGCACGGACGGTGCGGGCGTCGGAGGGCCAGCCTCCGACGCCGAAAGTGGGGCGGATGCAAACCGCGCGAGTGGGGGCACTGCAAACACGGACGCGGAGCGCGTTGACCGGGCGTGGGACGACGAGATGACGGACGCGGAAGCGCCTTACGCGGGTGACGACACAGGCTACCTAAGCATGGGCTGGGGAAGCAGCGCGGCATGCGCAAAAAGCATGGATGCGGAGTGGACATTCGTACGGAGGCCATGAGGGTCCGGAAACCGAAGGGAAGCAGCAGGGGCTTCTTGTAGCGAGGTGACAGTCGAAAAGGTTGGCTGGAAACGTTAGTAATCTGCGCTCGTTAATTAGTAAAAAGTGCCATGAAAAATGCATGAGCAAATAGAGCTGTTTGAAGAATGGTTGGCTCAACGGGATGATAATAGTGAGCCAGATCACGAAGTGTGAACACAATAGTACTTTACTTGTGTATCAATGGGATCTGAAGGGAATATTCGAACGGCTGGTAGAATCTAGGCAGCTAGGGTGCAGCTGCGCTCAATTGGTGAGCCAATAGACCCTAGATTGCTAAGTAAAGTGGTTTCATGTGAGTATGTTGATCTGAACGGCGGGGAAGGATAGAGTCTATTGATTTGTGTGATATTTTGTGATCCGTTTGAGGGACAGAATATTCCAAGGAATCTTCCTGGAATATTCCTTGACGAGGTACAGCCCCTTGGGCTATAAAAAGGGGAGCGGCGCCCCTATTGTCGCCAGCCGAACTGACCAGTTGGTGGTCCCAAGGGACCAACCGGAACATTCATTGTAATAATCGGTTAATTGGTCAAAGATTGAGCACAGGACACAACCCTTGGAGGGTTGTTTGGGGTGTGTGTGTGTGTGTGTGTGTGTTGAGTGTGTGTAAGCGAATTGTGAGTAACGAAAAGCTCCATTACGTGAGTGCTCTACTGCACTTGTGACGTGTCCTGTTGGGAACGCCTGCGGGGCCCCAAGCGCGTCTAGAGTGTTGCTATTTTTAGTGTGTCCTATTGGGAACGCCTGCGGGGCCCCAAGCGCACTTTAATAGTAATTGCACATAACGTAATAGACTGGGAAGCCTACGGGGCCCCAGAAAAACACCCTCAGAGAAATCTGGGGTGCTGAGCTATAGTTATCTTACAGTACAAATCACGCATTACTAAAGTATACAATACGGCTGAGCGTTTACAGCCTAGAGCTGTGCTCCCAAGGCAGCTGCTGCATTTTGGTGGTGACTAAAGGTGATCAGGAGTGAAAGTTTGTTGAGCTACAAACTAATCTACATTCGACCGAACCGAAAGGGGCTGGAAGTGGAAAGGCAGGAAGGTAAGTAGTTAAGGAAAGGGAAAGTTGAATAGATTCCGCGCGTAATCAAGGCCAGTTCGCAACTGACAAAGTACTGCCTCAGTGAGGTCCAGTACTGAAAGGAGGCAAAGGCTGGTGAAAACGTGAGTTCATTACAGAATTGAAGAACATACAAATGCCCCACTCATTGTCACTTGGATCCTGACCAATGAAAGACAAAGAGGCATGAGTCGGGTTGAAAAGGACGCTGTCGAATCCAGCAGTACTTCCCTTGTACTGACGCCTGCCCCTAAGCACAGTGTCATAGTGTGTCCTCCTGCTCCTGTGAAGATTGACCTGCACAGCGACACTCAGGAGGCTCAGAGGCAATCCTTGACAAAAGGCCAAGCTCGTCAGCTGCGAAAAAGCTGGAACGAGCTGTCAGGAAAAGTGTTTGAAAACTAACGCACAGGCTGCCATAAGACTTTTTCACTAGACCAAAGAAAAACTGGACGTAAAGGTGTATACTGATGATGTACTATTGTCTTTAGACAGTGTACATAGTCCAGGCATCAACCCAAAAGATTGGCTGGGCATATTCAGTAACGCCAACCAGTTGTTGAAATTCTGGAAGGCTGCAGGTGGTCTGTTCCTGACGCTGCTCAGTGTAAACCTATTCGTTTGCAGTCACATCCTCACCGCACGTCTTGTTAGATCACTTCTGAAGGTGTGCAATCAGTGTTGGTGTGATCTGCTGTCGTTTATGCGGGGTGAAGGGTTGCAGCTGGCTGGCATAGCCAGGGAGATTGCCCGCATTAAGGGACAACTCAGTTTTCTGTGGAATTCTGAGCGCATACGGCGTAGCCAGGTCAGGCAGGAAAGGAACACCGTACCCGTCACGTCACAGCCTGTGACGGGTGTAATTGCTGGTCCAATTACCAGCCCAATCCATTTTCAGCTGGCTTGTGCATTTGCAGCTGGAATTGTAACAGGTTGTTGTGTGTCTTTAGGATCCCTTTGTTTGGGGATCTGGATTGGACACATTCTCTAGAGTGTATACACGTGGCCGTGACTCATCGGCCTTAACAGGCAGTCACACGTAATGGCCATTCAACAACTGTTCATTTCTGATGTTCATTCCTTTGTGAGGGTGAGGTGGGCACATGGGAGATGGTTGGGTGGTTGTGTGCTGTGTTGCGGGGCAAGACGAGCTGAGTCGCATTGATGTGATATGATTTCTTGATGTTGCAACTCGCCCTCTATGGCTTGTGGTTCGATGCCATCCATACCCTTGGGGAGGCGCCTTTTGGCTTGGCCATCGAGAAGGAGCGTCCCTAATGGAATCAGCGACCCGGATTTGCCTCCAAAGGGATGAGTTCCATATTGTGGGGTACTAGCCAGCACATAGAACTCGTGTACTACATTCTGTGTATTACTCAAAAGGGGTTTCCACGTTCTGATGCCATTCCCTTCCATCACATCACATCACATCACACCAACACACGTTGTACACCTAAAACATTTGCACACAAAAGTTTTTGCATGTTTTGCAAAACAAATGGTCAAACAGAAAATTTCTTGCACACAGCGTTGTGGCAAAATTTCCTACATGAATATTTTCATTCTGCATCTTTTTTTGACCAATCAAAGGTCTATCCTGCAAATCCATTTGTCCATCTCTCCAAAATTGGTGTTATGTGATTGGGTCTTTTGGGCCATTTCTATAGCGGAGCGAGGTGCGATGCCAAGGCGTGCAGACAATTGCGCATAATATCGACCAATACCACGGTGCAACGTCAAAAGACCTTCCAGAAAGGCAAACAACCAGCGTTGCAGCCAATGTACAGGGTGCAAACAGGAATGCTGGAGGCGATGGCAGTTGATGGGGACAACACGAGGCCATCCATCTATATATTTGGGGGGTCTCGTTGCACATTGAACGCTGATAGAGGTTTCAAACAAGTCATGTCTTGTTTGCTGCTGGTAGGCTGCGATTGGCACTCGCCACTGGTGTCGGTCGTGTCAATTGCGGAAACACTTAACATCGCGGGTTCCAAACCCCTTTATTTGGCGCCAATATCACGCCGTGCATGCCAACATCGGCATAGCGGGTTCCTGGTGTGAGATCAGTGAAGAGTGTTGGCCGCAAATTTAAAGGCGTGGGTGTTGTGACAGCACCGCCACGCGCTCTCTTGTGTACACAAGGTGTTACACAAATCGTATATAATGATGTGTTGCCATTGTGCTGTTCGCCACCAAGAGACAGCTGACATGCGGAGAGAGAAATTTTAGTTGTTGGCAGTTCTACCAATGGCATATTTGGTCAACACAAAACAATATGCCATCGCTATGTTCATTCCCACTCCTCAATCCGACCAGCCCTCAACACTACGGCTCATTGGACGCTGAAATCCGCTACTCCGTACTTCCCTGCGCACTGCGACTGACCAAATCCAACAGAATGGGCAATGGGCTAGCACGGTTCGCATACTGAAGGTAGTTCTGCAGACGAAACGTCAAACATTCATATCACCTGGACCGAAAGAGGCGAGCAATGGAGTTGTTAATTTCAAGGGCGTCAACCCGTCAAAATGCCCTGCAGTCAATTCCCCTTCAATCGAACACCGTCTAATTTCGGCATTTCCTCGCGAGCTGCAAAAGAAAACTGCAAAAGTCGTTTCTCACTGGATTTTGAATACGGATTTGAGCTTCACAACGAGCCTCCAGTCATCCTTTTCCATTTCGTCTTTGAAGAATTGCTTCAGAGCATCGATGGACTCCCTCGAAATGCGGCTGTAGAGGTCGTCGTTGTGGTCAAAATGGCGGCCGTACAGTTTGGCCGACTCCTCAGAGTTTGTTGCCCTAATCTTCACAGCGAAAGAATCTCCAGCCTTGGCCTCTTCGACCATCTTGTGGTTCACCTCCATCGAATCAATGCGACCAAGGCTGATTTCGGCTCTGCCTGAAGAGGCAGGGATGCACAGGGGTGTGCCGACCCTTGCCTGCCCCTCAACCACCTCCACGCCCAGGACAATGGGGTCCTTCTGGTTGAAAATGCAGGTTGGTATGATCTTCAGAATGCAGGGGAACACAGCATCATCCCTGGCCATGAAATAGCATTCAAAGCTTAGCAACATCGGCATATCTTCGCGATCTTGGTTGCAGCTACTGGCCTCGTCGGGGAGCACGATTCAAGGCTGAGAGTATGTCTGGAGATGTATTAGCACAGGTCAGATATGCGACACTTGCTGGTGTTCATAATACACATAATACGGACAACAAAACAGTAGCACCCAGATCATAAATAAGGACGCCCTTTGCTTGCTTGTCGTTCCTCGATTGGGGACAATGCACCGCCAGTGCACGTATTCAGGCAACACCAAAATAGGTTTTCGTTGACAAAGAAAACTTTCTGATAGCCAGGCAGCCAACTCAGACCAAGGGGAAGCATTTGGCATAGGTTCTTAAGTTGAGGTGTAGCATGAGCAACAGGCGGCTTTGGCAACTCTGCAAGTCCACCCACGCAGACTACAGATTAGCAGCTACAACTGGCAGCGTCTGTCTCGTTCAAATAATCCCAAGAAAAGCCTTCCAACAAACGTCACAATGCAGAAGCTGTGCAAACGAGGTAATAGTGCAACAATACCACATGCGCCGACAATGAGCACACCCACCAAACATGAAGCCAGGTAAACGAGCGACCAACTAGCGCACCTTGCAGCCATCTTTTCTGCTTTCTTCACCTCCTCCATGTAAGCTTTGAATTGGTCGAACAGGTGATAAATGATGTCAGCAGTAAAAATCCTGACCCCAAGTTCTTGTGCAACGTCGCGAGCTTCACGGTTGACAGGAACATCGAATGCCAATATGACACCATACTTCTGCAGTCCCTTTTCGTTCATCACATTCGCTCGAATAACGTCCTTCTTGTGCACTGGCCCAATTGCGATTGCCGACACTGGTATGCTGACCTGCAGGGCAGGAAACGCAGTGAATAGGCAGCCAGCACTAGCAGAGACCACAGCCATTTTGTGGTCCAAAACTGCTCAGGTCAATTCCATCCTGTCTGTTCCTCCTGTCTGTGTTTCAACTGGCTCAAAACAATTGAATTGTGCACCAGAAATCTACAAAGCGTTCCAAAACGGGACCAGATGGTGCTATCGCAACTTCGTAGCTGGCCATTTTGTGTCAGTGCTATGCGCACAACAAAGTCCGACAGCATGTGCTGGAGTCCCATTCTAACCTAACATAAAAGAGAGTCATGGGATATGTAAGCTGCAGGAGAAAGACAACTCTCTGCTGTTCATGTGACATTTACTACCAAATCGAACAGTGAGCTTCACCTGCCACCAGTCTTGCCCTCAAAGTACACAATAGAAAAATTACTCGTGAGGTGAGCACTGTGCACTGTATTGCCAGGAATCTGCGGTTGCCTCGGAAGGTGCAAGGTACAGCCACATGCCATGGTTTGGCAAATGCATCAGAAGGAGTGGTTCACTGTTTGCAAAGAAAGAATCAGCCCCAGTCACAGAATATGTGGTGTGAGGAAACGCTTGCACCAGCACCCAAACGTCCACAGCATTGACACATTTAGAAGGTGAATTCACCTCTGGGGACTTCAGAAAGTCAAGGAGGGCTTCCAGAGATCCAAGGGTGGATGCCTGCACAGAAACCCCTTCACCACTCTTATCAATTCGTCCCAGGACATCTTCCATCTCCTCCTGTGCCAAAGCCTTAGCCTCTTCCTCATCGTCATCTGGTCCCACACCATACAAGGCAGTACCTGCAGTCCAAACAGCAGGCGTGCAGTGCATCTCAGCACCTGGCCCTTTATTTGCTTTTCACACAAGCATTGTTTGAGAAGCCAAGCACTCTTCAAAATTGGCCAAATTGGGCATGTTCCTGCAAAAGACATGAATGTATTGAAAAAACTGATTTTTAGCAGCAGCATCGCCACAAGTTGGGGCTTCTCAAATGGACAGCCTGGCGAATCAAACTCGTTGCATTCGGATTCTTTCACATCCTCCATGGACTAAGGCTGGCGCTGACACTCACAGACTCTGCCAGTTGAAGTCATTGTTGCCGATATACACCGCGGGGACAGTGCAACAGGAAGCGCACTGAGAAACGGCAGTGGACTAGGTGGGTCCTTTCACAAAGGAGCTGCATGCACGTGAATGCAAGATGTGGGTGTGCAGAGCAGCAACCTTACCATGCAGAAACCGTCATAGAAGAAGCCCATACCTGCAACTGCACGCTCCAAGCCCTGTGCGCAGATCTTGATTCCTTGTGCAGCCCGAATCTGCTTGTGGTGCAGGTATGAACCTTTCACTCGCAATTCCTTCAGTGGATGCGGTGTCAACAATGATCGGATTGTGGTGGTGATGGGCCCAGCCATTCCACATACAACAATCTTGTCACCTGCAGTGGAGGGCACCAAATGCGCCCTAAAGGAGTGATGATGTTCTTCCGGTACCTACTCTGTGTCTTCCTCTTATCTTGATATATGCCACACTAACTTTCTTGTACTCCACCCAGTTGAGAAGAAAAACACATAATAAAACAAATACCCCGTCCATCGTCAATGCAGGGATAGCATGTCCACAGTTCACATGATTCAGGACAGCATCGCTACATGGGTAGTACACAAAACCCCAAACCCCAGGTGAACAAGTCCACACTGTTGCCATCAACGTTTCTGAAACAGCATATTGAATGTGAGTTCATGGAATTGCCATAGGCTGACAAATAAAATCAAAACTACACAACTAAGACACGTTTTGAAAGAGACCAAGGATGAAAGGGATCATGTTTGGCTCCAACTGTAGGTATAACAAAACGTTTGATTGTCGGCATCTGGTGATGATCACCAGGGCGTTCCTACACACTTCCACCAGGCCCTTCAATACAAATAGTCTTCATCGCAATCTGACAGATGTGCAGGATTCTGTGATTGTGCAGAAGCATTTCGTCTGGAGTGCTGTCTGTCATCGTCTTGGAAGATGCAATGCAGTGACCACAAAAAGAAGATTGACTTGACAGTCTCTTGGGACCCTATGGAATTTGCTGTCTCAAGTCAGGCACCTCATCAGCCATCTACTGAATGCAGCAACATCAGCTGTTGGGAAGGCACCTGCCCACCTAATGAGCACAAACAGGCAGGAACAAATGTGGCCTTACACACCTTCTTTCAGCATGCCATTTACCAGCACCACATCGACTGTGGTCCCCAGCCCTTCAATGGCCTTGACCTCCAGCACTGTGCACTGTAGCTCTGCCAGAAACATCAGACGTTCAGCCATCAGCGATGTCGTCAGCTTGACCAACAGCTGCAGCAGGTCAGGGATGCCCTCCCCAGTGATGGCTGAGGTCGGCACCATGCTGACATACTTCCTGGGATCCTTGTTCTTCCAATACAGTGCCACATTAAGTCCTTGTTCCATGAGCTGCGTGGTACAAAACTTCAGCCTGTCCTCAAAATCGGTTGTTGTGTGCTTCTTCTGTCGGTTCAGTGAGTCCCGAATTGGGGCATCATTGGTGATCTTCCAGTCGATAAGCCGGTCGACTTTGTTGAGGGCTACAATGAACGGGGTCTTGCGCTGACGTAAGAGGCCAATAGACTCCATGGTCTGGGGCTCCAGGCCGTGCATAAGGTCCACAACAAGGATGGCAATGTCGCACAGGCTTGATCCACGTGAACGGAGGTTGGTGAAGGACTCATGACCAGGTGTGTCGATGACCAGTAGCCCGGGAACCTGTTGGTAGGAACAAAAGCAAAGTCCAACAACTCAATGGCGAACAAATGTCAGTGCAAACACTCAAGAGCACAGTGCACAAACCAATCGCAAGAAGACAGTTCGCACAAGATGCACTGATGGTGGCAACAGCAATTACACCCCAGGAGCAACACACGACCCTCAATGACAGCATGTAATGCCAGCACAGCAACATTTTGCCTAATGTTGTGCCATTGTGATTCTCTCACACAGAAAGGTGAGCTGCAAACAGTTCACATCCAGTATCTTCTCACCTTCATGTCATATTCTCTTCCTTTTCTCAGGTCTGCTGTCCTAGTGAGGAGGGCATCACTGGGAATATAGGTCGCCCCGATCTGCTGTGTGATTCCTCCAGCCTCTCCATCCTGCACATTGGTCCTTCGGACATTGTCCAAAATCTTTGTCTTCCCAGTGTCTACATGCCCCAAGATACAGCAAATGGGCGACCTCAAATCGTCTGCGCTAGCTTGTGCCTTGGCCTCTTCAACCCTTGCAGCCCTCTTCTGCTTGGCTTCTGCGATCATTCTCTCCTTCGCCTCCTCACTGTCTGTCTCATATGAAGTGGACTCCTCTTCACTGGAACTCTCCTCCTCAGATTCTGATTCAGAGCCTTCAGCTGAGGAAGAGGAAGCATCGTTGTCCGGAGTATTGCCTGCAGTCTGCATTTCCCCTTGACCACCAGTAGGGGCATCCTGACAGCAAACCACACCCTGGTTATTATCCTGACACCACTCCTTCAGACTATTGTTTAGGAAAGAGCAAACCTGTCATGGCATCCATGCCCTTGTTCCAAATAACAAACTGTGAGGGCCACATCCATGCTGCAAATACGATGTACAGAGATTGCATGTGTCTCAGTTGTTGCAGGCAACAAAGGACGACAAGAGATACAAGAAAGAACACAACTGACACTCAGTGGGGTCATGGGAATAACAATAGCAATTTTATCAAAGCCATGTAGGCAGTCAACAATTATGTCCACTACGAACACAAACAACTGACACACCTCATCAATGTCCTCCCATGTGTCTGCAGCTTGCTCCCAATCATCTACACCCTCAACTTCTTTAGTCTTCTGTTCAGCTTGCCTTTTTTGTTCTTCCTCCTCCTCTTTACGCTCCTTCTGTGCACAATAAAGCAGCAAGGGCCAAGTGTGAATCTATAGAAATCAACGTCTCAAATGGGGTCCAAATACCAACTGATGTAATTGAAACAAGATCCAGATGATGGAATCCAACATTCAGCTAGGGTACACAAACAGGAACAATGGGGGAGGCCAATTTAGTACCATCAGTATGGTTGCCAGAAAATGACGTAGAGATGTATCAATGATAGCTATGATAGAACTGGCAGAATTAACTCACAAATGCAAGCCAACGAACCAGTCGTGTGCCAAAGAACGGGTTTGCTTCTGGTTCAAGCATATGATACTCATCCCCACGCCAAGACTCCCTACACATGGCTACAACGCAGAATAGGGGGTTAATATACAGGCTGCTTCCATGTCTGGAGCATTGTTCACATCTTGTCATCCAAATTGTTGTAATCAGGAAGTGTGCACATTCAATGTGATAAGCAGATGCACAAGCTGCTGGACATAAACTGCCAGCATGGGTCCTATTTATCCTGCACTCTTTGACCTTTGCCACATCATCAGTTTGATCTGTTGCAAGAACAGGAGAGTATTGGAGGGCACTTGGTGCCCCAGCTGCAGCGAGCAACGCAATATTCAGCACCTCCTTTCGTTTCCGTTCCTCCTCCAGGGCAAGCAGTCGAGCTTCATCTTCTGCCTTCTTGCGTGCCTCCAATTCCAGTGCTCGTTGTCTCTTTTTCTCAGCATAGCTGAGCTTGTCACGTGCTCTTGCCTCATCAGCATCTGCACACCGACACTAGGTTCCCTTGGTTCCTTCACATTAGGGAATGCAGATTACTTCCAACTATTGTGAAAATACCATGCATACTGTTTCCGATAACTGCGTGGCCTTGCAGCCTATCTTGCCGCCATTGTGATGTTGGTTAACCTAAATACCTGTATTTGAGATCTGGGGCACTGCAAACCAGGTCGGCAAAACAGCTGCCTTCATGTCAAGCAGGCATTGCCGTGCTGCCAAAAGAAATGTTGAAGATGAGCAACATGTTGACCGCTACACTGAATGGCTCACTCTGCGAACTACTCTGCTTTCAGCTTCACCAGCAACCACGTTGCACATTGCAGGCATATTCCCACAAGCATAGAAGACTCACACCTAACACGTCAGCCATTGAGCACTGTATCCAATGTTTCATTTGCATGTGACAGACAACTGGCAACTGCAACAGATCGCCCAACCACAAGAATGGCACACTTGCTGCAAGCTCAGCAACACACAGTCGATAGATTCGCTATAGCAAGGCAGACTGGATCAGAATCACTACAGCAAGATAGTTGGATGTATCCTGTTGAGTTTCAGTGATTAAGGGATTCAAGGAAACTGTGCAGCACACCAACTACCTTCTTGACTTTGGTTCGTCTTCACCAGTAATTTAAGTGCTCGAGCCCTTTTCTCCTCTTCTGCTCTCTGCTTTGCCAAGATTTTCATCTGCTTTTGCTTCTCTGCCTTTTCCTTCTTTTTCCGTTCAGCCTCCTCTTTCCGCAGCATCTCTGCCTCCTCCTCCCGTTTCCTGCACAGACATGTTTGACACTACTGACAGACTTTAAATGTGGAGCACACATTTCCGATGCCCTTTCCACAAATATTGCACCACATTGTGTCCTAAGGTGATCTTGAAGGTGAACTGAGGAACATCGCTTGTTTTGCAACTGATGGAGTTTATCTGCCACAGAAGTTGGAGTCATGCATTCTGAACTGAACTGTATGTAATCAATATGGACATCAGCTGCTGCACAATTAAAAAAAAAGGCCTTACCTTTCCTCCTCCTCTCTCCTTGCCCTCTCTTCTTCCTCCTTTTTCAATTGCTCTTCTGCCAATCTGCGACGCTCCATTTCCTCCTGGAGACGTCGCACGTGAAGTGGCACCTTACCATCCTTACCTTTCGGCTTTGTTGCCACTGACTCCTCGTCCACAGCTGTTGAAGATGACTTGGCAAGCTTCTTCTCTTTTTCCTTTTGTTTCTTCTTTAGCTTCTTCTTTTGAGCTGCAGACAGCTCCTATTTTTTTCACAGCAGAAAAACTTTTCAGGAGAATCATTACTATTTACCAAAGGTGCAAAGTTGGCTATGGCAACCTTGAAGGCTGCCTCTGTTCTTCGGCCAGTCACAAGGTAAGTAAACAATTTTGCAGGGACAAAGAGCGACAGAACAGGCAATGCACATAGCCTACACACACCTTGGTGCCTTCCTGTGCGTCTCCCTGAACTTCCTCACCAAGCGCTTGGCTTTCATCAGTTGAAGCAGGAGCTAGTGTTTCTGGTACCTCTATGGTACTCGTTTCTGTTACCTCCTTGACGTGTTCTGTCCCAGCAATGGGACCATCAATTTCAGCAAGAATGGCGTCGATGTCCTCAACATCCTTCTTGTTACCCTTTCCTTTCTTCTTCTTTTTCTTGCTGGTGGACGGTCCCTGCTCATCAGGTATCGGTTGGATCACATTGGATTCTGCAGTGCTGTTGTCACGTTCAAGAGTAGAGGCGGCATCTGGACCTCTTCCTGCTTTTGTTTCCTCTGGCAAACCTGCTTTGCCATCAAGTTCAGCAACGAGAGCATCAATGTCTTCTTCCCCCTTTGTCTTTCTTCCTGTCGACTTCTTCTTTCCCTGATTGTTCAAACAATACTCGAACTTCACCAAGAAATCCCAGTGAGAACACATGCTCCTGCTTTTCGCTGGTAATGTTTTGGCAGATGGCACACCACAGATCTTTGGAGCATATCTCCCAAAAACAGTCAGACACTTTGCAAAGCAATTTCCCTGAGAACATCGATAAATGCTGATAGCTGAATGCACACAAGCACAGCTGCTAAGCCTTACAACAAGCTGGAACGACCCAGGAAGCAGGTGTGCGGGTGATTTCCATGCAGTGTTTACATCGACTTTGTGGTAAAGGTGCGCACTTGAGGCGCTTCACCAGGCTCAGCCGAAATGTCTGCAGTGCTGCCTGCAGCCTTGTCTTCCTCGTCAAGTGCAGCAAACACATCATCAATGTCTCCCTTCCCTCCTTTGGCCTTCTTCTTTTTCTTTTTGTCCTTGGGTCTGATTGCAGCACCACCAGAAGCTGCTGCATCCTCCTCACTGTGAGGTGCACTAGCCTGTCCTTGCAAATCATCAGCCAACCCACTATTATTAGATGTCTTGGTCTTGGACCCTTTCACTGGGGGGGGTGAAACCTTTGGAGTCTCTTGCTCCTCTTTGTCTTCATCATCCATGCTGAGAGCAGAAAAGGCAGAGCTTGGAGTTCTGCTGTGGTGGTGCTTGAGAGACTTGTTCTCTTCTTCAGACACACTAGGTCCATCGCTTTCTGCTTGTTCGTCGTTATCGAGCATCAGTGCAGCAAATGCCAACTCTGCCTTGCCACCCTTCTGTTTCTGCACCCTTCCATCTGACCTGTCAGTGTCATCGGACTGTGGCGATGTTATGCCTTCTTCCAGGCCTCCCTCCATGAACTTCAGACCTCTGTTCTTTTTCCCCTTCTTTTGCTTCTTCTCCTTTGGCAAGATCTTTGTGGCAGGCTCATCTGGTTCCTCCACAGTTGGCTGCGGATCATCCTGGGCTTCTCCATCACTGTCAGCATCCAGGAGGGCAAATGCATTGTCCACGTTCTTCTTCTTCTTCTTCTTTTTCTTGCCTTTGGGGGTTGGGGCAGCTGATACTGCTGGATTCCCATTATCGGAACCATCATCACCAGTGCCATTTTCTGCATCGTCTACATCCAAGCCTGCAAATGCATTGTGAGCGCCTTTCGACAATCCAGAAGTCATGTTGGAGTCATCTTCGTCACCGATCGTCGCCTCTGGAGCTTCATCGACGCTGATGTCAGCCTTTTTCCCCTTCTTTGGTTTCTTTTTCCCCATAGGCGACAACTCCTCTGCTTCTTCAGTGGATGCCACAAACGCAGGGCCTTCGCTTTCAAGTTCTTCGAACAAACTGTCCTGGTTCCTTCCCTTACTCTTCTGTGGCACACGCATAAAACATGGGCATCACAATTCCAAAGATCGCCAACCTCCACATGGGCCCCGAAGAAGGGTGCGCTCCCTTCTGGGCCAGATGAGACCACATTTCACCAGCAGCAATCGCCAGTAGACTGGACAATAGCCGTGATTTGTATGTTGTGCCCACCTTCTTGGGCATGATGCCTGCACCTCTGTAACAAAGTCCTCTGCGCTGCCTGCACGGCAACCCAAAACCCCCACCAGGTAAACACAAACACTAATAAGCACAAGCGTTCATCCTCGCCGACACGTTCACATGCCCGCACACCCGGAAAATACAATGCATGGCGGCCATCCAGCGTCAAATCCAGAGGGCGGCTCGATGCGCGTACTCTGGATCCCAACCCGAAATTTGCGCTGCAAAGCGCCGGGGCTCCACGCACAGAACGCACCTGTCTGCGTTTTCAGTTGGCCCACAAAGGCTTACGTTGAGGCAGAGGTCGCACGCGAAAGCTGAGCGCCGCGTCAGGAGGCCGTGAGGAGGCGGTCAGCGTTTTGCCGTCTCGTCGCTCAGCTTCCCGCTGCGTTCCCACCACCTTGATGGAGCACATTTTTGGTCCAACTGGTCCAAGTTTCCTGCATAATGGCCGCTTCGATGGCTGCTGTGATGTCTCCCTTGCGGCTGCTCCGCTCATGCCATTTTGTTATCTACGTGAAAATTCGCAGGGATGACTCGCGTACAGCGCAATGGCAGCCGTACAAAGGGAAATGCCAATGTGTCACGAGAATGGCACATATGTACATAATGGCACATACATAGAATTGTGGTGTGCAACATGGGAACATTTCAGATGTCCTCTGAACAACTGAACCGATCGCCCAAGAAATGGGGAACAGAAAGTGCACCAACGAAGAACAAATAAAGGGGGGATACCGGCGAATTTGTGCGATTGTGAGGCGTTTGAGCATAATAGGATGACAGTTGACCTGAGTCGAGGGTCGTTATCGTCGCAGTCACATTGCATTAGCAAGAGAGATTGTAACAATTGTACTGTTGGATCCCGGCTGAAGTCGTCTTGGCTAAGAATTGGACACAGCATGCTGTTTAAAATCATCGCGACCATGCTTTACAGGAAATTCCCGCACAAAAAAAAACACGGCCCAAAGGCACAAAGGGCCCTACAAAAACCCGCAAGGCCGTGTGTGGCGCTAACGAGAGCAAGAGAGCATCAGGCACATTTGCTCTGCTTGCCTCTGTAGGAAAGGCAGCAGATTCTGCTTCTTATCAAAAACACAACACCCCGTGCATTTGTCGGCCCAAAAAGCCTCAAACATCAGAGGCAGGGCACTCGTTGCTCAGAACCTCGTGTTGCCCGAAACAAGAAGACTGTGGCAACACAGGCAGCGGCACCCCCGCTCATCGCCTGCGTGCCCGAGCTTGCGAGCACTGTTGCCATTGGTCTCCGCCGCCCAAGTCGCTATGATCCGGTTCGTCCTGCTGCAGAACCGAGCGGGCAAGACGCGCCTCGCCAAGTACTACATCCCTCTCGAGGACGATGAGAAGCACAAGCTGGAGTATGAGGTGCACCGGCTTGTGGTGGGCCGAAATCCCACGCAGTCCACAAACTTCGCAGAATTTCGAACGCACAAGGTGAGGAATCGACGTGCTGAAGCCGCTGAGCGACCTGCCTGAGAGCCTGCGCTTGTTTCCTCTCATCATTCTTGGCCTGTGATCGCCTGTTTTGGTCAGTGTCCTTGCGCTCTGGGCCCTTTGCTGAGGCCGCATGTGCGCTGAACAGAGCCTGTGCAGCTTTTTACCTGAATTCCGCGGTCCCAGAGCGAATGAAGCCAGTGGAGGGACCAGGATGTCTCAGCTTACCTTGGTCGGGGAGGGAGAGGCAACGCATTTTTATGCCACTACAGGTGATTTATCGGAAATACGCTGGACTCTTCTTCTCGATGTGCTGCGACGTGACGGACAACGAGTTCGCCCTCTTGGAAGCAATCCACCTGTTCGTGGAAGTGCTCGATCACTACTTCCAAAGCGTCTGCGAGCTGGATCTCGTCTTCAATTTCCACAAGGTGAGATAGCCGATGCATTGCATTGTGGCGACAGCTCTCCTTGCAGGAGTAGGAGCTCCACAGAAGTGCTGGACAGCATTCCTGTGCCACAGTGCGGTGGTTTGGTCGTTGCAGCCAGTGTACTCTAGACAAAGTTGGATACAGCTGGCTGATTCCATCTGCGAAGGAAAGAATGGTTGCACAGCAAAACTTGATTTGAGTAGAGTATTCTTGCAGAGATTGGGACCAGGAGGCTCATGAGGCAGATGCGTTGGATAGTGTCCCCAATGGATGCCGCCCATGAATACACTGCTCAGCTCCTCTCCGTGGTGTGCTGTCCTCGAACATGGGCATGCCAGCGACCAGGCACCCTCGTTTTGTAGCGGTTTGTGTCTGACACTCTCGTTTTCGTTGCTTGCAAGGTGTACCTCATTCTTGATGAGTTCGTGCTGGCTGGTGAGCTGCAGGAAACCAGCAAGAAAGTGATCCTGGAAAGGTTACGAGAACTGGACAGAATAGAGACTTGAGAATGGGTCAGGCGCCGGGAGCGTGGATAGTGGGCTTCCCAGGAATGTTGTTTTGATGGCGTACACAAGGTCATCTGGGAGATGATACTGGCAGGGGAGGCAGTGCTGCAGCTACCCATGATATGCAGGGTGGAATCAAGTCGATCCCTGCAGTGCACTTGTGACTGTGCTTGGGTTCTTGCAGCCTATGTCCTCTGCTGTGCTTTACGCATTGGTGTATCTCCACACTCACAGCTTGTGAGACTGTGAACGGTGGCATGCTGCGATCAGCAAGTTGAGTCACAAGTATATTGTGGGTTGTAGATCCTACCAGACGGGTGTGTTTTATGGTGCCTTCAATGCTGCCATGACTCTGCCACTGCCTGCTACACAAGCATAGGCACTGGGCTAACAGTTGGAAGACTGATGCGCAAGACACAGCACGTCTGTGGTCATGGAATTCTGCTGTGGCTATGGTTGTCAACTTTGGCGACATGCCTACATAGATATCGTATGCAATATTGCCACTGCGTTTTCTTAACATGCCCATGTAGGCCTCACAAAGGCTTTTCCCATGAGCAGCAAAACAGCACTGACGACATAGATTGAGCCCATGGTCTGAAATTCATGTGGCCTTTGAAACAACATCAGATTGACTTGAGTGCCAATTGGCATGTCGACCTTGTTTTCAATGAACGACTCCCTTGGGGAGCAGTTATTATTGTGCCTTCGCCACAAGGCAACCACATGCTACTACGTTGCGTCGCTCTTCAGCTTTTCAATGTGTGGTCTGTGAAGCGACTCTGGGAGAGAGGATGTTGTGGATCAGGAATTCTATCGGCACCTGATTGCCCAGGGTGACCATGATGACAAAGCGACGAAAAGAGAAGAAGGTCCATTGGCATGTGGCTTAGCACAGCACAGAAACAGGAATGTGCACGCACAATTTCCTGGGTGTTCTTTCAGCGAACACTGCTGTGATTGTGCAGTGCCGATTCAGACAATCTACTGGTTCTTTGCACTGCTTTTGGTAATGCAATGCTTGACCATCAGGCCTGTCAGGCCCTCCAACTTGTCGCAGAGCAGAGCTGGCCAACCTCCACCATCTCACAATGGCACAACAAGGACATTATGTACTGCGCCAACCGCAAATGTCTGCCATGTTTGCACACACCCCATCCATATTCACAAGTTTGGTGATAGTATGTCAACATCCCGTGCCTTGCACAACAAGACGCTCACTCATATGCTCCTTTCAGCACACTTTCCCTGTCAGTGAACGCATCAATCAGACACTAGTCTTCTTCTTCCTCAGTGTCAGAGTCATCAACAAAGGGAAGGACTACCTCGTCCAGTGACCTACCCTCCAGTCCCCTAATCTTAGGTTTGGGTTTCTCGATCTTTGGCAAAGGGGGTGGCGGGCCTGTCGGGTACTCTGCATACATCTGCAACACCTTGGGTGTGGGTGGCGAAGCAGGTGTTGTTCCGACCTCAAATATCCATGGACTCTTGAGCTCAAACACCTTCAGAATGTCTGGTGTGTGGCGATGGATGACCGCCTGGCCAAAACAAGTTGGGCATGGAACAGTCCCTGAATCATGCGGCACACAAGGCACACCTTGCGCCATCAACTTGTGCACTTGCAACCCAAGATATTCACATCGAGACAGCACTGAACAGAGGACAGCGGAATGATTGAACCTGGAAGGACGTGTCCTGATGAGGGTCTGAGATTCCCTCCCGCACTGCAAAAGACAATGTAGACATGCCCAAAGGCATACGAGCAAGCATGCAGTGACAACAAAGCCTTGGCAGGAAATAACTGTTCAGATGACCAGCACAGTGGTGTTGTTGCAAAACAGAAGCAAAGATCAAGGCCATCGACACCTGTGGAAGGAATTTGGCAAATCCGAATCAGGACAGGTGGTGAGGTCAGCTACCTGCAGCGTGCCTATGGGGATGTGGCCTTCTTTTGTTGGCCATTGCGGCTTTGAGATTGGCCATGATGTTGAGAGTCTCAACATCATCAGGCACATTCTCGTACTTGAAATCATTTGGGGCATATGCCCCACAGTATTGGCAGTCGTGCTGGTAGTCTGGATGGTCATTATCTTTGTTCCTGTACACAATTGTTGAACACACTGTCATTACAAAGGTATATGCATGGGTTGATGCATGAACAGCATAGAACACCAACTTGAAACAAATTTCCACAGTGTGAGCATGTCAGTAGGCTCACTCTTGAAAAACAAACCCCAGTCCACGCCAGCCCAGTGGATTGTACTCTGGGTGTCGCAAGAATGGCACTTGCAGCAGAATAACGTGCAAAATGTGAAATCTGGGTTGACTCTCTGCAATCTCAACATCAAGAGCATCAAAGGCAAGGTACCTGTATCGAATTGGCAACCGCCTCCTTATCTTTGTGCCACGGCAATGCTTGCAGATCACTGTGCCAGCGCCTTTGCAGCTGGGGCAAGGAGAAGCGTACAACTCTACCCACACATTCTTCAACTGGGTGACGACAATGCCAAAAGACGCAATCTGGATTTGCAAAAATTGCAAACAGTCAGAGTCTTGTCATTGGCGTGGTATGTTGCCTCGCATGCATCCTAGGAGTTTTTCTGAACTCAATTCCGCTGGTTTCAGGTCCCAGACACAACCTTGATTATTGATAATAATTGACACACAGCCGCTCTGCATATCCTCCAACATGGCCTCATACTGCTGGAAGCAGAAGGATGCACTGGCAGGTGTTGATGTTTTCACTGGGATTGCCGCCTGTTGCTCATTTTCAGAGCCTCAGCATATGAGACAACTCGCAAGAGATAGGAACAGCAGCCAGGGCTCCACTTCGCCAGCAAAGAGGTTAGCCACCACAAAGTGGTGCAAGCCGCCACGGAACGACCAGCTCTCTCTCGTCCCGGCGGCAGCGCAACACACCATGCGGTAACAGAATCACTTTGAAGACACGCTGGAGTCTCGGTACCTCAAGGCGTAGGCACACCTACTTTCTACTGCCAGTATTTCTTGTTGGAATTATCCGACTGACAACAACGACAGCGACGACAACAACGGCAACGGACGAAGTCGCGGCCCGTTGGCCGCGCATCAACTATGCGAGCATGCGCCTTGGAGACTGACAGCATCGGTTGTACATACTGTGCTCAAGCCTCGCACAATGTCCAAGATAGGCTCCGGACTGAAGTTCATTGGCAACGCTGGTCGCAGGCGCGGCGCCTGCCCCCCACGACTTGGAAGGAATTGGCGGAGCTGCAACAGGCTGTGGCCGCAGATCCATCATCGACATGGTGCCAAAGTACGGGACGAATGTTCCGCAGCTGCCGCCAAGACGGAGGCCACCACTGCAGCAAAAGAACGATGAATGGTTTGAGCACCTCTCACTGGTTGGCATTGAGAAACCCTGGTGGTTTGCATTTCCGGGGGATTCTGTGCACCCAACGTCTCACGAGTAAGCTACAGCATTATTGAACTGATTTACCAGCTTTTGCATGGTTCGGGAAGGGGTTGTCCTAGCATCGAAGGGGGCCGCGCCCTCTTATTTTCTGCTGGGGTTCGCCGCCGAGGCTGTCTGCAAAGCTTGTGAATGGGCCACCATATAATTGGAATTGCATGCAAGGGCCTCAACACAGTCAAAGTCACTGGCGAATTGCTTGCCCATCAAGGTGTGGAGCAACCCTTTCAATTGCCCATATCATATGCCAGCACCGCTGGCTGTCTCCACCTAACGACAACTTGGGTGTAGCTGGGTACCTCAGTGTCCCGTGTGGCGACCATGTCCACAACGCTTTTTGACACGCTGGGCGGATCTACTGGAAAGTGTATGCCATTTTTCGGTGAAAGTGCGAGAATACCTTTCTGTGATCTCTTGCGGGTGCTAGTCAGTTTGCATGTTTTCGAGTATTTGTGTATCCGATGGCTTGTTCCAAAGTGTGTGCCGTGCGTTGGTTCTTGGTCCCATGGCAGAACATTCGGCCATACTCCTCGACTTGATTGCTAGCTTGCTAGTAGGTGGCCAAGAGATCCTGCGCCATGACATCAGTGGCAAGAGGTAAGTGTGTAAGTAGAGGGGCGCAATGCAAACCTTGCAGCGGCGACCAATCATTGCCCACTCCCTCACGCACGCTTGCGCATGCCCACAAAAGCGACCTGTGAGCAGGTCATACGGTTGCTGCATTACGGTACAAGACACGTTAGTATCAAGGGTATGTCAATAGAAAGCAAGGAGATTCGCATTCGAACGGTAGTAAGTGCACCACACACACATCCTCAATACTACATCTCAATCACGAAAGTCCTCAAATTCCGAATCTTAAAGGTAGTGCCATTAACAATCGGAATTCGAGGACTTTCGTGGTTTGATATGCTAGTTGCCTTTGATTATTCCAGCTGTAATCAAGAATTGCTTTACATTATGAAACGCAATCAATTTCTTATTCCTCTGCAGCTGAACAGACTGGCAATTCACTCTTTAGGCAGAATTATCCACTGGAATTGACCTCAAAAACTAATCTGTTTTCCGCAAGTTCTATCGAAGATAGCATTTCATTCAAAAATACAATTCTTGCAGACCCCAATGTTGAGCCCTAGTTGCTTCCCGAAAAAGGGCATGGGGTTCCGCAATGTTAATCTTATTGTCAGAAGTTCCAGTCCACTTCCTATGGAAAAAGCGGCTCATGGAAATATAGGGAACAACCAAACCATGTAAGAGATCCTAAAACGGGCTGCACCTTCACCAGGCTTGGTTTTTACACCGTAAAAACTGATCGTATTTACGTTTTTACGCGTAAAAATAGTTTTTTACGTTTTTCGGGTAAAAATAAGTAAAAATACGTAAATGCAACGTAAAAACTGGCCGGTGTACATAAGGACAGTACATACAGACTTACGGAATCCGGAGAGTGGCAGCCAGACGCCCTGGAAGGGGCAGAAAACGAGCTTTTGTTAAACGCCATTACCGCCCTTGCCAAGGGCGAAGTGGACACTGTGTTGCGGGTGCTGGATATGGCGGAGGACTGATCATTGTACGCAAATTTCATCGTGTAATCTGGGCGTCCCAGAGGGCCGTAAGACCGTTAAAATAGCAGTAAAAATAGGGCCTTTTGCAAATTTACGTTTTTACGCGTAAAAACGTAAAAGTGAAAACGTAAACGTAAACGTAAAAATTAAGCCTGACCTTCACCACCAAAACCAGGATACGCTGGTATGTTGGATAAACTTTGTCCTTCACGTTTGTCTTAGAATTCTGTGAATTTCAATGTGGCTCACAGCTCCAATTTGAAAGGGTGAGCCAGCTCATTACGGACGAAAAGTGGCAGTGCCGTGTACCTTTGCAGCAGATGTGGGAAACTCATGTGCCCAGAACTACCCCAAACGGGATATTCACTGCTAGCCACACACACATCTTAAAAATGAGCGGAAACCTGTGATACCCAAACGAAAGGGCAACACAGACGGGAGAATGCGAGCAAAGTACAAGCAACTATTGATGTGCAATTGGAAGCGTAGGCAAGTGTCTAGGAAGTTTTTCATCAGCTGGCGCCAATGTGGGATGAAAATCTGTGATCACATGAGATGTATACAAGACGATCATCGTTGGAAATGTTATGCATATTGGAAAATGGTGGAATTCCCTATCGACGACCACGATTGCAGTTTCTGAACGAAAAGGATCAATCGAAGCGCCAGTAATTGGTATGTTGAAATTCGATTTGGAAGTTCAACGCATGCAATCGAAACAGCCTTCCAGGGCCTTGGGCGATCACCTGGAATCCAACCATGTGTGCTATGGTTCATTTAGCAGCACAAACAAAGGCACGCTTCATTATTACTTTGTTCAAGTGTCAGCAGCCATGTGGGCATCCACGATCAGGCGAGCCGTGTGCCAAGGCGACCACAAGCGTGGAGACGTTTTTAAGTGTTTCTGTGCCATTGCTGTTGACTAATAACTAAAACTTGGATAATTGCACAGGAGTGGCAGTAAGAAAATCGAACAGCTAGGCATGCCTCAAGGTTTTCCCCGTCCACTGACGGTGCGCATTCAATGATGCATGGTCGTATTTTCATCCATTACGGCGGTTGCGGTCATTCGACCTTATGATTGGGTCGATTTGTTTGCATATCTCCACTGTGGCGGTAGTGCTTTTTCTGGTGTGGGCTCCGTTTGCAACAAGTTTGCAACATAATCTTGCCACTCGATTGGGTGTCTCTACTGGACTCAAATCGTCCGAGAGCGTCAGGTTTCTAGTGGTTCACACGCGGCCTCCCAATGACCCACGCAAATACCGCGCCCCCAGCGTCATCAAAGTATTAATGGAAGAACATAGGCACCCATGTTCATCCAGTGAATGGGTTGCAATGGCACATCTTGCTGCGCAACGTACATACGCCTAAGGTCTAAGTGGAGTGCAACAGATTTCTGCGTTTCTCGGAGCTGATCCTCCAACGTGATAAGAAGTCCGAATTCCACATTGCAAATGCACACCCCACCTGGACAGGTAACTTTGACAAACGCTGATAATTGTGCAAGGTGTTCCAAAAGTGCACGGCTTCAGCCAATAGGCGGATAGTGCCATTGCCTGAGACAACAATGGGTTCTAATGCGACAGCCCCTGCCAGAGTAATTGCAGAGAAGCCATCCTTCACAGAAACCCGTTGCTTACAGCCCGTCCTTGGGAATAGTACAAGCCATGACAGTACCTAACAATGCGATTTTGCCCACAGCTGTAAAGTCAAACAAAACTAGCTTAAGGGGTGCACCCAGGCAGAGGTCGACCGCGCAGTCCCCTGTCTCGATGGCCAGTGATGCGTATTGAATCACAGGCATAGTGCCGCAATCTCCAGTCAGGCGGTGTTCGGCCTTGTATGATATCGAGGTGCGCCCTCACAGCAAATGCTCGCAAATGTCTGTGCTGGTGTGGACCATTAACAACTTACACGACAGCCTAGGCATGCCTAGATGCGCATCTGAAATCGCTGACCCGTCGGACAGGCCTGGCACGTGGCATAAAAACAGTGCCCACATTCCCCACCAGATCTGACACCCGTCCAAAGCATAACGCGCATCTATCCTTCATGTCACATGCAATTCGCGCAAAGCCAGTGACATCCTGTCAGCCAGCGCAATGTATTGTCTGTTCAGCATCCTTTGCATCATCCAAGTGTTGTCAAGGACAAAGTCTCGTAGGAGTGCCACTGGCGCTGGGCTGTCATGCAACCGAGCACCAAGTTTGCGAGCGAATGCCATGTACTGATTGGCACCGGCCACGCGCTCGCCCTCATACCGGGCACAGGCCCGGTCAACGACGGACCTATCGGTCAGATCACCTCCAGCGAAGGCCCTGGCAAGGAAATAGCCGTCCTCAATCGCCATGCCCATGCCGTAGCCACCATAGGGCGATAATGGGTGCACCGCGTCGCCCACGCCCACGAACCGACCCGAAGACCAGGACTGGAGGGGGGGCCGGTTGTATATCTCCCACCGATACATCCTGTCGAGGTCGGTGTGGTCAAGGACGACAGGCATGGGATGCGCAAACTGGGAGAGCAGGGCCCGCACATGCGCCACGGGGTCAACGGGCGGTGCCTCCTTTGGGTCGGACCGTTCTATCACCCACCACGCAAAGCCGGGCTTGCCCCCGTCGAGCTGAATTGGGTAATAGCTGGCTTGAACGTTGCGCGCGTTGTGGACTACGCCGACGTCGCCCGACAGTCCAGGCAGATCCTCGCACCATGCCCGGAACGCCCGTAGCCCAACGTGGAAAGGCTTCAGATCGCCGAAGGCCTGGGCCGCCGTCACGGACCGAATGCCATCGGCACCGATCAACAGATCCGCAACCACCTCCGCGCCGTTTTCGAAATGCAGGACGACGTCCTCGCCGCGATCTTCGTAGAACGTCAGAGCATGGCTTGGAAACAACATCCCCGGATCCAACACCTTCGCTGCATCGAGCATCTTCCCGAAGACAATTGGACGCAGAGTGCCATAAAGCCAGCCCTCGATGCCGAAGGCCTTTTCGGTCTCCTTGTTGAATGGCAAGACGGCCCTCAACTTGCCCTTGCTGTTGCAGAAACGCATGACCGTCTTCCTCCCGAAGATGTCGCCTATGTCAATTCCGTATGAACGCAGCACCGCCAGGACCGGCACCGGCAGCAGAACAGCGCCTCCCAGTGGCCTTGGCTCATCTGTCTTCTCGTAGACACGGACATCATAGCCTGCCTTTTTCATGGCGATGGCCGTTGAAATGCCGCCGGGCCCAGCACCCACGACGGCTACGCGCCATCCAGCTCTCCAAGTGCTCACCATTGTGCGCCTCCCAAAGAGGTGGGCTTGGCCTGGCCTTCTTGAGCGCCGCAGCCCATTCCCGGGTTGCGCCGCTGAGTGGGCTGTCCATGATTGTTGTCCTGCTGGCCCACGTCAGTCGTCCGCACCCCTGGTGTGACAGACGCTACTGGTCAAGTACTGAAAGTGCAGCACTACCCCGCAACGAGAATGGTAACAACCCATCACAGACTCGCACCAAAAAGTAATGGCGAAATCGGGGTCCACCAAAGTTCAGTCACTAAATTCCAAAGTCATACATATTAGTGCCGTGGCGCCCCATGCAATAACGTTAAATGTGCACAGAAAATTGGCAAAGTTTTGCTAGTATTAAGAGCACGCACACACAAGACACACTCGCTCATAACTCGCGCCTGAACTCTAGCGAGGGGAGACGCGAGAACGCACCTCAAATTTGTGCCGTTTCAAGTTGTTTTGTTCCATGAGGCGGCAGTTCGCTGCTCTGACGTTAGCAAGGCATTTGCCCTGGCGCCCCTGCCCGGGGGGCAACAGGCTCACGAGGAATTCCGCATGTAGACCCACCTCGGCTGATTTGGGATCCACGAACAACTAGTTTTGGCAGCAAAACAATTGCACCCGAATCCTGTTCCCACACTCAAACCGCAGAGTCAGCGGGTTTTCGCACGGCTTCACCCTGCGCTTCACAAGCTCAACATTTGCTCCAAGTATCAATGTTTGGAAGCACCTGTAGATAAGCTTCCACTCAATTGAACTCAGCACAACAAACGCATACCGTGATTAGGTTCGAGGGCATTCTTTTTTGGGGTTACTGGCGTTGTTATCCAAACATGCTGTAATGTCAAGACCTGAAACAAAAAGAGAACAAAAAAAATAACAAGACCGCAGCAAGCACAACACGCCGTGTCCCACCGCAGAGACACTCCCACCTGCGGTCCTCGCTGGTTCGGGCCGCGTGCTGTCTCTTCGAACGCGACGCCTCCAGCGCACTTCCACGGCCTAGAAGAGGAAGGATCGGCGCCCCGTTTGCTTGCTCACTGTGAAGATCCCTCCTTTTCATAGGAACGGTCGGCAACAACGATGGCAGAGTCGGCCTACTCCTTCTCCTTGACCACGTTCAGCCCCAGCGGCAAGTTGGTGCAGATCGAGCACGCCTTGAACGCCGTCGCTCAGGGCGCCACCTCCTTGGGTCTGAAAGCCACAAACGGCGTTGTGATCGCGACCGAGAAGAAGCTCCCATCGATGCTCATCGACGAGAGTACGGTGCAGAAGGTGCAGCTGCTGTCGCCCAATGTGGGGGTGGTCTACAGCGGCATGGGACCAGACTTTCGTGTGCTGGTGCGGAAGGCACGCAAGAGGGCGCAGCAATACTTCATGCTGTACAAGGAGAACATCCCCGTTGCACAGCTCGTCAGGGAGACAGCTGCCGTGATGCAGGAGTTCACACGTGAGTGGCCTTGGCTGCGGCTGGGGGGGAAGAAGGAAGGGGCGCATCATCCTTGTGATGGAGGGAAGTGGATTCTGGCCAGTATTGTGCGCCTGGGCTGGATGGCTAATGTCCAACAACAGATCTTAAGAGACTAGGCTGCCATGGTCACATTTTTTCTTATATCGGACGCAGCAGATCTTCCAGTCAGGAAGTGAAACCAAAGTGAATGGTAGAGCAGCGTAGCACATGTCTCCATCCTCCTGTTTGTTGCATTCATGCAACCCCACTCGAGAGATCCTCATCTTGGACAGGGCATTCGCACCACCGGACCTCATGATGTGGGCTCTCGTGGTGCGCGAATGACTTCCAAGGTCCCCATGGCCCTGACCAAACCACCGATATTTGTCATTACTGGTAGCCTCAGCTCATATCAGGTTGTATGCACAACATGCAACTTGTCAGCTATTGGATCCGTACTATAGCTACTGCAGCTCATAGTTTGTAGCACTGGCAATTCCTATTAGGGAACCTAAGTACACTAGTTTAGTGTACTGCAGAATCAGAGCCCAGGGTGGATATCCAAAGGTTACCAACAGTGGCCAGTTGAGCATTCATCACAAGAGCATATTGGGATGGCAGGATACAGCCTCAGAACAGAGAATACACAACCTAAGCTCATTCTGGATCCTTTGCAACCTCTGTTGCCAGTAGCGTGTTTATCAAACAGCCCACCCATTTAGCCATTTAGCAATAGGCAAAAGCTAGCCAACCAGAAGGAAGCCTGACAGTTGGGAACATTGGGATGGATTCTTGTTGAATGCATTGATGAGAATGTGGCACATTACTAGATTCTCAGCATGTAAATGTTGGCCTACAGGGCCGAAATCTGTTGTTGGTAGTCTTGCCAGTCTTGCCAATCTTTCCTGGTGCTAATGCGCTGATGCTGTCCCACTGTGCTGCTTAGAACGAGGAAGTGTTCGCCCATTTGGGGTCTCGTTGCTGATGGCTGGCTACGATGAGCATGGTCCCCAGCTCTACCAAATTGACCCATCGGGGTCGTACTTTGCATGGAAGGCCTCTGCCATCGGCAAGAACATGGTTAATGCGAAGACGTTCCTTGAAAAGCGATACAGTGAGGAGATGGAGCTTGAGGATGCTGTGCACACTGCGCTTTTGACTCTCAAGGAGGGATTCGAGGGCCAAATTACATGTCACAACATTGAGGTGGCGGTGGTGGGTGATGACAATAAATTCAAAGTGCTCACAGCTGCAGAGGTGTCTGACTACCTTGAGGAAGTGGAGTGAGGACAGCATTGCTTTGGGTGGGCCGTTCCCCATTCTTAAAGTGGTGGTGGGCCAATTATGTATGATGTACACTGTTCTTAGAAGTGAATTGGCCCGATGCGTCAGTCCATGTGCTATCTTTGTGCACAGCTATCAGACAATGTTTCTTAGCGTGTTGAGATGCTGTCGGTTGCCTGCACGCTCACAAGTGGATGAACTGTCTGGCACCTGAAACATATCGTCTGCATGAGGGAAGGTCCAAGTTGGGACGAACACATGTCCTCCGATGACGGTTGAAACCTAGCTCGTGGCGATTCGGGACCATGTGATTCAAAATTTGCAATGCATGTTGCAATGTGTGAATGGCACTGCAGTTCACCAAAACTCAGCACTCAGATGGGTTCATGTGATGATTACGGTAGCCCTTTCTAGCCATCTCTTGATATACCATTGGAGAATTTACCACTGCATGAACCACATACCATAGTATATGAACTCCGATCTTAAACTAGGAGCACGTCTCTATCCCTCGTGATTTCCTGGCACCAGTGGGCAGTAAATTGCCCGCATCCTAGGATTCTGTGGGCCCACTGCCCCTTGCAGATGCAATGTAGAGCTCCTTCGCTGTGGAGGGGGTTTGCCTTCTGTGCTTTTTGTCTCGTTCTGTCTCCTTTTCTTCAGATGCAGATAGTGCGAGGCATGTCAGGCTCACAAAGGATCTCGCCATGTTATCGCAAAGGTGCTCACAGATTGACAGGTTGCGGACTTGTCGGAATCTGCACAGCAGTTTGTCTTGCCAGGCAGCTGACACTCAAACATTTATTTTTATCAAGGGGCAGAGCGGCCTCTGGCCAATGCTTTTGTGTCCACGGGCATCGCAAAGGGCTATGATATCGATTGCTGTTCAATTGCATAATCGAAGAGCTACGTTGTCCCGACAGCGATCAGAACAGGAATTTGCTGGCGTCTAGACACATTCCAGTTTCGTCCAATGTAGCAAGAACAATTTGAAAATGCAAGTCGCTTACATCGTCATAGAAATAACACCGCTTTGGCTATCAATTGCCATAATATGAAGAAACTGGGAATCTTGCGCAATGCTTCACACATGGCAGTGGCTTTGAACACATGCTGAGCACATTGGTAGGCTTCCGCATTGTGAACACACAAGTTAGCAATCATCTGTTTCGACACTATCTTCAACATTGAGTGTATTCAGGCCGCAAATCTCTCCAGCAGCAGGATTCTAACCATTACACAACAACGATGGCTGCAATCAACCAATAACAGTTTTTAATCGATGCCATCCACCATAAATATCAGTTCCCAATGCCAAACCCTGCTCATGCGCTGCGTTAGTTCAAGCTCTTGACCATGTAATGCCCTTCCAAATGGTACCCGAGCTTCCGGTAGTAGTGCCTTGTGCCAACGCCAGAAATGACAGCCATCTTCACTGACCCATGCTCTGTCCTCGCAATTTCCTCCGCTACCTTCATTAGGAGGGTTCCATAGCCCTGCAGAAAGGGGTGAGTTGGCACATCAATTTCTGTGCAAGTGCAGAACGGTCTCATTCCACTCCCACACAATGGGGTCCCAATCTCACAAAACATTGTAAAGATTGTGCTGTGTTTCAGAGCCTACAATTGCAGGCTCGCAGCATCTGCCACAATCGGCACAATCCAACGTGCAAGCAACCATCACCTGTCACCATGGGTGGCAAATGTGCCCCTAGAACAGCACCTACAATAACACGACGTGACATGGACTTGAATGGGCACTTCTTGGCAAATTCATGTACAGTTGGTCATTTTATCCTCAACCCCCCACCACCAACCACCAGTGCTCCTTCCACCCACCCTCCACAACCCTGTATTTGTGCAATACACAGCTGCGCGACTTCTCACATTTGTTGGCACGGGTGAACATCCACAAGCTTGCTACCCTGCCTGTACAAGGAAGTGACTTTAACATCGTAGTGGAATCCTTGGCAACAAAATGCATTCAAACACTCCACCAAGAATGGCCCATCACCTGGTGCTGAAACTTCCCAGTGTCCCTGGCATGCACTGCAACGGCTGTTCCATACACGTGCAGCTCACGAACGATAGACAGCCTTCCTCGAAGCTCCGGCTGCCGACTCTTGCTGTGCCCTGCACACTTTCTCAGCCTCAGGAGCCCCACCAGAATATCCTGTCGAGGGTCCTCATATGACAGGAATGTCTCCCAGCCACCATTTGCACAATAGTCCCGCCGTATCAGTTCCACTTCTTCTGGGCGAACCTGCATTAAGGATTCGTTATTGAAGAACGCAGAACTGGGAACAGCATTTGTGCCATCAATGATTGTGCTGTAACTTTAGGTCACTTTGTCACAGCTCTTGTGGCCACGGCCATGACCACGGCCATGGTTCTTCAATACCTAGAAATTCTGCATACTGTGCCTGCTGAGGTTTCTTTGGTCGATTCGTGTGCAAACATAGCTGCAACCAGTGCCACAAGCGAATGACCTCTTCCTTATAGATCGATTGCCCTTCCTGCCATCATTACTAAGTCGGTGCGGACAGGGCCTACCTTCACAATTATGCACCATGGTTATGTGTTCAACAAGGGATGGGGAGTCGCCTGCAATCCTCCTGCTCAGTCGACAACGAAATCTGTGACAATATCAACAACGTCTGGATGCGGTTGGCTGTAGCTCATGTGCCTTGATCTGGCTTCAATGCTGGATATCAGCTAACAAACTATTTGGTACGTTCTGCCATCCATTTGACCAAACTGTAGGTGTGTGGAAAGTGACCTCGTTGGCATTCAACTTTGGACTCTTTCATGAATAGTACACCAAACTTCGTGCTTGCATCCAAGCACAACTTTCTGGTGGGCCATCGCATCAGCCAACTGCTGCAAAACAGCAGATGACGTTGATCTATGAGGTGGCCACGGCAATTTCGAATGGTATTTGATTTTAAACGTATCATGCATTTCAGCATTCAGCCTGTTTCCAATGAGAGCAGCAAATTGCAGCTGCCAGTTCAACCATTTGCAAAACCCAACAGAACTTGCTGTGTAGCCCTTTGCTGTGTGGGTGCCTCGCAAACGGTTCTGAAGCAGTGAATGATGGCTGCATTTTGACGTATTCCCATCTGCACATTGGGCACATTGGACCTTTCTCCTTGCCACCAATGGGTAGATTGCGAGACATGGACACATTGCTGGCACAGGATAAACACAGAGTCGAACATAGCACCTCACAAGGACAACGTTGCAGGCAGTTGTGCAACAGGCACCTTTGCACGACTCTGTTTGGCAAGGGAACTGCTTTCTAACCTTGTGGTGTAGGTCTTGTATCCCAACCTCCCTTGTTCGCACATCTCTGCACCGAAGCCCAAAATGTGCCATCCGTGACAAGGCGAGCTCCCTCAGGTTGCCTTTCTCCACTCCAGATGTGACCAATGGCATTGGGATGTCTCTTTGCACACGATAAACACGGACCCAAGGGGGAACAAGTGCCAATATGCGTGCCACAAGATCTACTAGCTGCGAGCAAAGACATGCAAAAACACTCAAACCCAGCCTGTCCTTCATTCATATACAACTGGATTATGCACAACACAAGTCCACTGAATATTTTCAAGAACATGCATTCCTGGGACAGCCAACTGGCGTCCACAAGCCCGTGATGAGCAACATCACTGCATCAACATTTCAATACTGTGTACCCCCCCACCGTTTGAAGTTCAGCATCAAAACTTCTGCTCCACAATGTTCAACAGACCGTTATTTGGGGTGTCCGCATCATGGTCCCTGCGGCAATGGTGACTGCTCAGTTCACATTGCCCCAAATGCCAGTTTTCTGCCATAGTGGCTCATGCATCCAGGGCCGCTAGAAACCACAAGCACTTTACAGACCCTCGCCTCGCAGCTGGGGCTGCACAACATTTTGTTGACACTATTATGTTCTCATTATTGCTCCGCAAGCAAGGCCAAACGTTACGTTACTATGTCGAAGGGCATAATCTACTACGTTATATGGAAGTGCGATCGCACGGTGTTACACGATCGTGCCCTGTGCAGTCACATTTCGCGCATCAATCCCTGATAAGGCTGTGCGACAGGCTGGCACCGCCACCCCCAAAGCAATGTAACAGCTGGCTCTGTACTCATGCTGTCCCAACACTTACTAATGCGATCGCAGGTTAGAGTATTGGTGCACATGCCAACCTGCGATCGCACATGACCGCATGACTCATTCAGTCATGGAGGTGCCAGGGGTCCTGTCAATACAGTGACCATGCGCTCAAAGGTTGAAATATAACCACAGTACCTGTGGCAGCCTGGGGCGCAAACATACCTTCTCCGGGGGATAGTTTTTGTACAGTCCTTTCTTCCATAGTTCATACAAGCCTGTCCCACGGATCACCAAAGTGGGGTAAATCTTGAGACCGTCACTTCGAAAATCTGGGTTCTCAAAAAACTCGTGGAAGCTTTCAATATCACGCTCCCATCCAACCTTGGGCAAGTCTGGCATCATGTGAGCAACCACCTGAGCATGTCCATACACAAGGCAACATGTTTCAGCACATTGTGAGCTGATCTGCAAAATAGGGCACACGTTATATTGCATTGTGGTGGCACAGTTTCTGAGCTGGAATCACAGGCAAAAACACAAGCATGATGGACAGCCCTGCAGCTCAAGACTTCGTCCAACAGCAGACTCACATCCACCACTGTGGAGGACAGCATCCTTGCTCAAAACACTGTCCAGCCCTTTTATGTGTGACAACGGTCATTTGATTAGCAACCATGTACTGTTGCACCAGCTTTTCGCAGTGCTTCCTTCATGCATCTTGTTCATGTTGATAGAATGGCTGGCCCTAACGGTCATTGGCCATTGCCATCAACTCGGCATTTAGAACCAACACACAAC
The DNA here is from genome assembly GCA_905146915.1 of Ostreobium quekettii. Classification (NCBI taxonomy): domain Eukaryota; kingdom Viridiplantae; phylum Chlorophyta; class Ulvophyceae; order Bryopsidales; family Ostreobiaceae; genus Ostreobium; species Ostreobium quekettii. The sequence goes on along the minus strand of CAJHUC010000431.1, from coordinate 9,225 downwards.
AGTGATCAGAATGCCAGGTGAACTTGATGGACCACCACATGTACACATGGTGGTGACCAGCTGTGTTGAACATTAGTTGATTCGTGTACAACCCACCCACCCACCTTGAATCCAGCATTCTTTGCTAATCTGAAACAATGTTTCACAGCATCCACAGTGTGACCTCTGTTTGTATCACGAGCAACATCTTCGTAGATGCTCTGTAATCCGATTTCAAGTCGAGTACAGCCATAGGACAACATCTGGGTGAGGTGCGGAACCTGAACAGCAATGAACAATCACACCCAATTAGTGGTAGTGACTGATGTAGGTCAGCTGCAGGAAGCCAAACAAGTCACACAACTGCATGTTTTCATCCAAATGGGTCTCCACGAAAAGTGAAACTAGCTGAGCCTTCATGCTGCTGTGGGGGATGACACAAAGCTGTGCAACCAGGGCCACCATCAGTTCTGGTTGCCAGGTGTACTGCTCCAATTTCGCATCATTGGTGTTGGCTGATGCTGGCTCAAAGGTTTGGGCAGCATGCCATTATATGTGCACCTTCACACGAGGTTAAGTGACTCCCAGCAGTTGCAATGCATCTAACCTGTCCCTTGGCATGTTGGCGAAGGATTTGGCTTGTCTACACTTGGACTCTTGCCCATCGTGTTGCATGTGCAAAGTTGGTGTTTGGATTTACATTACAAAGCCAACTGTTGCATTGTACATGTCTCAGGGACTGACAAGAGTCGTTGTACTCCTGCACTGGGTTCGCCAGAAGTCAATCAACAGATTGCAATTTCCATCACCTGCCTTGATTCCTGAGAACGGCTCTGGACTCCAGTGATAGTCACCTGAAAGCCAAATATGCCCAAGAAATATGTGCATGGACAATTTGACTGGTCCATTGAGTGAAAATTGTAGAGCTCAAAGCCAGCATGGCTTCTGACATTGATCCATCCACATCAAGTGAATCTTGCTGGTTTCAAACACAACCCTGACCATCGTTGTGCCGGGAGAGCATCAGTATTGCTGAGCATCAGTATTGCTGAGCATGTGTACACAATGCCTGAAACCATGATCTCAATACAAGGCGTGTTCAACAAAAAAATATGGTCAACACACACCTGGCAAAAGTCTGGCCGTGTTTCGATGGTGAGGCCAATGCACTTTGTCCGACTTTGTTCTGAGAACTTGACAGCCTCCTCCACGCTGCTTGAAGAGTGGCCTGAATAAGTCCAAACATGCCGTGTCCCTCAGCAAGCACACAGTCATAATCTCTTGCACTCCAGGTATCAAATGAATCCTTCTACAACTGACCTCAACTTCTTCTGGAATTAAAACATTCTCAACATTTCAGAAGCTTTTGGACCCACAAGATTGGAATGAGCAATGTACACAACTTGACAAAAATAAAGAGTCAAACAGAAACCAGTCAATCTAGAGCCCATGACAACCTACCTGAAAGAGCATCGTGCAGATTCCTGGTAAAGTAGTCTCTATAATCAACTGGCAATGACATGAATGTGCCCCCCATCAAAATGAACTCTACTTTGTCCACACTGTGTCCCAATTTCTTGAGCTGGTCCACTCGGCTTCTTGCTTGAACATAAGGGTTGTACCTACACCAAATATTTGAAGCACTGCTTATTTGCAGATGATGCCAGTGGCTTAACACAAGATATTTATGAGACACAGGGCATCTTGTGGAACAACAACTTACAGTGGATCAACTTGTGAAACAGCTTGGATGCATCGCAGCGCACTATTGCAACAATGACAGGAGCCACCAGATCACCCAGGATACCATTTGCGGTCATAGGTTGCCCACATGCATGTGAAGTCAACTTTCAAATGACGCAGCAACTGTAAATCAGGCATTATGCATACCTGGCCCGAATGGCTCGCATGCTGGTGGGCTCATACCCTGTGTAGGATTGGGTGCTGTATTCGAAGTCCGAGTCTGGTCCCCCAGGGCAGTATACACAGATGTTGCCCGTTGTGGCAATGTGGGGGCAGCGATGAGGCTTGGACATCACTGCGACCACTGCTATCCCTGATGCTGTTCGCACAGGCTTTGCACGCAACCTGGCGTCGTGCAACAACAAATCCTCAGGTGGCTTGAGTAATGAAGTTTGTCATCGTCGATGCTGGCAACAAGATGTTTGATAGAATGGGCAAAAGGACTCTAGAAACACTGCGCCAGTGGCAAGACTTGCATGCATACAGATGATGTCCAATCAGGCACTGTTTGTCTTCCCCCAATTGTGCATGTTTGTGCTGCATACACAGCATGTGCACGACCTATATTTCAGCTTGCGGAATTCTAAGGGGCGGGGTGTTTTCTGGGTGATGTAGCAGGCCAGGATCTCATTGCAACGAACAATTCGTGTGCGCAGTCAGATTCACAGCGGGCTTGCCTCACCACTGTGTGCTATTGTACAGCACAGAGTTATCTTCCTATTGCCTCGGTTGTCGAGGCTCATGAGTCAAGCACCCAGACACAAAAATGCCACAGCCATGGCCATCAGTAGTGGCTCCAAACACCTTCCACGCAAAATTTACATCCCAAGCATGGTACCTACTGAGGCAAGAGGATTGAGCGATATTCCTCTGGGACTGCAGCAATAATTTCCACAAGCTTGGGGGCTCGGCTCAAGCTGTACTTTTTTGCAACCTGTCACCAGTGCAGAGAGATAAGCTTCAACAACCAGAAGGTAAAACAGGAAGAATCAACCCTGTACCTAGTCAGCACACTGCCTTCAAAACAGTTTGAAAGCCCCCAATTCTACAGTGAGGCACATCCGCACTTGCAGACTGTGCTGCAGCTCCTGGGCTGTGGCCATCTCTGAACCCGATGACTCACATCAAAAGCTGGTTGGGTGCGAGGTCTTCCTCAAACGCGACAGGGCTGCAGATACCAAGCATGCATTCCACTGGCCCGAAAAGCTGCAGGTTCCAGACAAATTCTGCCATCGCATCCCTCCACATCAGATAACTCACCCCTTGTTTGATCTGATTGAGGTTCACCATCTTGCCTCCTGTTACGCCATGGACAAGCTGGCTCACGATCTCTGCAACCGCCTTTACCCTCGCCTGCCCAGTGCAAATCATAGCAATTAACACTTCACGGAGCCAAACGTCAGACACAGCTCCACAAGGCATTGTTACGAAGTGAGTAGGGAACCCACCACATGAATCAAGGTGGAGCAAAATAGCGAATCAGGCGTGCTTGCAATGCAATGCAGCACGCATGGGCCTGCACTGTTGCCAAACAGGCAACAATACGCATATGTGAGGTTTCGCCGTTGACTTGCAGCAACTGTTTGCCGCCGCATGGCCCTTTTTCAGAGTCCGTATCACCTCTTCACCAGACATTACGGGCTCCACCTCCGCCGTTCTCACTCGACAACGCTAACGCAACAGTTTCTCTTTTGCTCGAAAGCAGTAGGGGTGTCTGCTGCAGCCGTGGTGTGGGCAATGTGGGGAGTGCGGTGCTGGGAATGGCACGGATGAAGTCCTTGCGGGCGCATCCTCGAGTCATCCGCTGCATCCGCGGCCTCGAACGTTTTACTTGCCCTGGATCGCATGTGCATCAGTCTGACCTCCGCCTTATGCCCAGGGGACATTCTGTGCTCGTCTGGGTCGACTAAAGAGAGAAACTGCAGGTGTGGGCTGCTGGGTTGCGGAAGCGCATCGGTCACCAGGAAGGAGGAGTGGGAGGAAGGGCTGGTAAAGGCCGCAATGCATCCTGAGGAGGGAGCTTGCGGGACCGGCCACAGCACGGACATGGATGGTGTTCGAGGACAGGTTGTTGCTGCCGCAGCCTCAACGCACGAAGGTGGGTTCGGCAATGGTTTGGTGTGGCGCTACGCTCCAAATTCGCGATTAATGGGCAGGTGTGCAGCGCTGGATATGAAAGTTGGAACAGGCATCCATTTCGGTTGGATCGAACTGTCCATGAATACCTGCGGGAGAGGGATTTTGCCCGTTGGCACCACCTTGTGGTGACTGCAGAGACTGCGCCTGTTACTGTGAGACGTTTGACGGCGGTGCAGTTTTGGTTAATTTGGTTGTGTTGCGGAGAGAATCATGATATCCTCAGTTCACGACATGTTGTGTGGGGGGCTGGATGTTCAGATGGCGGCAATGGCGGGCTGAGACCAGGAGAGCGCGAACCGAAGGGCGGGGCTGCGTCACTTAACAACAGCCGAGGCGCAGCCGAAAATCGACAGATTGGAAAAGCAGCCTCAGGCATAGAAGCGAGATATCAGCACGTTCGGACGCTGGAGGGGCACCAGTCCGCAGTGTCAGGCGTCAAGTTCAAATCAGACAATGGGTCTCTTCTCGCAAGCTGTTCAGCTGATGGAACCATCAGAATCTGGGAAACGGAAACTGGCAAGGCGTTGCGGACAATGCAGGTACAGGGAAAGCTGTAACTGTTGTGTCCCGCATGTTTGCAGGTCCAATGAAGAACAGACCAAATCTGGCAAAACGCATTGCATGAAACAGCTGCCACAGTGCTCTGCAGATTGCCTGTGCCTGCACAGGGGGAGCATGTTCCTTGATCCCTGTCAAGATGTTGGCAGGTGTCCTTAAAAGAAGCAATTGCTTGCCCCCTATTATTCATACTCCAGACTCACTCGTTTGCATCATATACAACCACTGGTTGAAAAGAGCAGACAAAGAAATGTGCACTGCTGCCTGGGTGAATTGTCAGGTTTTGTGTGCCATCGTTTGGTTCAATGTGCTGCTAGTGCGACCAAGTCTGCTTTCTCTGCAGGGCCACAAGAATGGCCTCAACGACGTTTCATGGAGCAAGGACTGTCAATATTTGTGTTCAGCATCTGACGACAAAACAGCCAAAGTGTGGGCTGCCGAAACTGGACAGGAGCTCAGCACATTGAAAGGGCATTCAGGCTATGTGTTTTCTGTAAAATTCAACCCTGAGGGCAATTTGCTGGTAAGTGACCAGTTGCCATGAACAGTGGAGTATGGCAAGCTCGGTTGAACCTGCCCATACTTTTCTTGCTACTCGTCAACAACATCTCACCAACATTGTGGCCTATCGCTTCTGTTAGTTTTGTTACAAGAAAATTGAGTGAAATTGTGCAATGGTTTTACATCTAGGTGAGCGGCAGTTTCGATGAGACAGTCCGTATGTGGGATGCTCGAACCTCTGAGCTTGTACGAGAGCTGCCAGCCCACTCAGATCCAGTCACATCGGTTGACATCAATCCAGATGGCACAGCCCTGGTGTCATCTTCCTTTGATGGGCTTGTGAGGATATGGGACACATCAAACGGGAAGTGCTTAAAAACATTGATTGTTGACAACAGTGAACCTGTGTCCTTCACAAGATTCACACCCAATGGGAAGTTTCTCTTGGTGGCAACACTTGATGGGAAAATGCATTTGAGGGACTATGAGGCTGACAAGGTTGGTCGATATGTTCTGCGTCACTCGCCGTTGTTGCTTGACTGCCAGTCTTTACCTGTTGCTACCACAGACTTGTTAATTGTACAGCCATTTTGAACAGTGGAACAATCAACCTGAGTATGCTACAAGTGGCTTTGTGGCTTCGACAGAGCAAGTTCTGTATCTGCACAGTGTGTGCTGGTCTTTTCACTGTATAGGTGATCTTTGCAGTCATCGCTTGTTAATCACGCCTCAGCCATCTGGCGCAACGGCTTCCTAGCACCATCGAATGCCAGTGTTTGGGTGCAAAGAAAGGGATGCCTTTGCTGGACTACACAAGGCCACACAGCATCTGTTCATGCTCTGCCAGCAGAAGCCATGTGCAATGCCAAAATGTGCCATTTGCGCTACCCTGTTTCAGCACTGTGCAGAAGGGTATACCTTTCAAATAGCAACGCAAGCTGTTCGAAATGCAGAAATGCTACATGTAATATGGTATTTTGTTTTGTGATGTATGGCTATGGTGTGCTGAATGACAACATGTCTGTGTGGGCCATTTTATTTCTGTTGGCTCTCTGCAGGAACAGAAACTGATGAAATAACGTCTGTATGCAATTTGCTACATTTAAAAACTGCTGCCTGCCCACCCACAAGCCAGCAAGGGCATTCTATTGACAATGGTTTGCTGAAGACACCATGTCCTGATGGAAATCAGAAGGTAACTTTGCAGTATTTGTGCCATTGTGACATGCCACTTGTGAAGTTGACCAATGTGGAGGAATGGTTGTTCCACAGATAAAGAAGACATACAAAGGCTACCAAAACCAGCGCCATTGTTTGGTCCCTGCCATGTCACACACGCAGGGCAGACATGGGTATAGATGGCTTGTATCCGGCTCTGAAGACAATGGCATCTATGTGTGGGAGATAAACAAGAAGAAGGTACAGCCATCAATGCAAGCATGTTTATTTGCCAATTCTTTTGGATACGATAATGACTTCAACATGGACCCAAATTGACAGAAGATAGCTTCTGGAAAACCTGAATTACAGTGTGCATTGATGTTTGCATTTTGCCAGTGACAGCCAATGTCAGATGTGGGTGTTCATGCACCTTTCAACAGTCATTTGCTCTACCATGTCTATGCTGAGCATCAGAATGCAGTTTTCCTTGTCATATCCTGTTTGGAGTATCTGTTCACTATCATTCATACTGATGTGCACAAAGGACACTTCAGTCGTTGCAGTGCAATGCTGAGGGTCCAACTGGCGTTTGAGCCACAAAAACATTGGGTGGGCAATTTACGGATGAGCCTGGCATGTTGTCTGGGTGTTGAGGTTATTCAGGGTGTTGGGCATTGCGTGGCAACAGTGTGGAGGAGTGCCTGCTTTCACTGTGGCACTGCAAGTGGCACATCTAGTGGGGAGGAGCCGAAATTTGGCGCTGGGTTGATTCTGTTGATGTGCAATTATGACCACACAGAACAGAATTCGAATGTTTGACAACTGGTATAAACAACTGTTCGAGAACAGCAGGGTGTCCGCTATCGGCAACTCGTTTGGACTGTACGGCTCTAGCATGCATCGGGAGAAAGTCGCATATCCTGCACAGGAAATTGGATATAGGTACCCTCATATCCTAGATATGGAATGTGATGGGCACCATTTCCGGGATATGCATATCCAGGAGATGGCCATATTGCTAAAATGTCCGCTCCATATCCAGGATATGCAGCTCTTTTGCGACGTATGTAATTCGTTGATATACCCAGTGAAACGTTGGACAGTTCCTGGAGGATGCCGTCATGTCCACATTGTTCGTGCTAAATTTGCTTCCAAGAGCATTATGTTTACCCCATATGAATCAGACATGCGACGCCGCTGCAGATCCGAAGAGCATGTCACTTGTTGTGAAGCGCCAGCTATTCAGCCCCAAGACGCCACTGTGGGCCTCTCATTGCCCATGTATCCGTGGAATGTTTGCTGCTGCAGTTCATGCAACTTACCTCTGTGTGGACTGCTTGTGGCGATGCAGCTGTGCCAAAAAATTGAGGGCCGTGCAACACCGTCGTCGCCAGGAGAAGGCCACTGTGATGTCGTTTTGTGTGTTGATACCCATCCAAAGCAAATCATGGTTGCATCTGGGGCAAAAGAAAGAGATTGCAGTATCCGCTTGTGGCGAGAAAATGGTGAATAAGGGGATTGTCGAGCAGGTAACATGAAGACAGCAGTTTGTGAACGTGTGCACTGTAGGAGGCTGCTGCCATGCGCCCTTTTCAGCAGTATCAGATCTCGCAAACGCCTCCGCAGCATGAAAAATGCTGGCAGCGTGTTTCCAAAGCCTGTAGTGGCATTTTTTAATACCTGTGCGCCCCATTACAGGAACCATGGTGTGAATTGTTAAGCTTGATTTCTGTCAAGGTGGAAGTGCCAGTGCCAGTTGCAGCAACCCCAAGCTGTTTCCTTGTTACAGCAGAACACCAAGTCATTTGTGTTGGAAAATCACGTTGCCTGGAAGTGCTGTAGCGATGGACGCAAATGGATGTCATAAAAAGAGGAACAATTGAATGGACAGTTTGTTAAAATGGGACACCAGCATTGCACAATATTGAATTCCATGCATACGATGCTCGCAGGCTGCATGTACGTTCTGGTCGTGGTAGATTGTGTCCTCCAACCCTACATGCTGCCATGCTGTCAGGCTGTCAGGCCATCTTGTGAGCCATATTACATGTCTGCGTATTTTGGCAATCCGATCACAGCTGCACATGCTGCCGAGTTCGGCGCCGAGATGGTTCACCAGAAGTATCAAAACTCCGTGAAAGGAGCTCATAACCTTGAGAACAACAAGTGTCCTGCCCACAGTGTTTTGCCGACGAACTCTCAGGTGACCGCCAAATGGATAGCACTCATTGTGGCGCAAGCCACAAACATTATTTTCTTGAAAGGAGTTCTGCTGCGACAGCCAATCATGCAATGGGTTATCTTTCGGGATCGCCTCAATGTACCTTCGCCTACTTTTTGCACCAGAGAGGTTGAAGAGCACGACATGAGGAAAGAAATCGTGGACGTCCTCCCACTCTAAATGCATGTCGGGGGCGATTCAGCCACCGAATTCTGGGCGAGAAAGTCCCACGAGCCCTGGGTAGTCAAGCGCATGCAATCTGGGGGAATGTAAACAAGAGCACTGACAGAAACCGCAGTGAAGCACACAGATTGAATCATAAACCCACGCAACACGAACGATGAGAATGATCTGTGTGTGATCCCGCGCCGAATTCCCAACTTTTGGGATGTCAAACCGTTGGCATTGGAGTCAAACTGGTTGGACTAATCCCGATACCTGTGGGCAAGGGCCAACACTCGGAGAACGCCTAGCAGGTGTTTACAACTTCACAGACTGATGTCCACTTGGATGTATCCCCTCCAGAATTGGACAGCGCAACCTTGTGGCGCTGCACATTTTGTGGCAGCCATCCAAAGTGGCCCACTCTAACCATGTGCAGGTCAGTACATCAAATCCACTATGATCCATTAAAGTTTTATCAATTCTGGGAGTTCCAATCAGATTTCCTTCCATCCAGCCCTATCCCCAAGGAGGTGTCCCCATTTGTGAGTTGTTCCTGGCCTGTCACCCCTGATGCGGAGATTTCATCACTCTTGTACAATATGCGACTCAGCACAGAAAAAACGTCATTCCAATCCTCTACTCTTTGAGTTTTCAGATTGGAATAAAAACCCTGCTGCATTCCACACAGCTGCCATGATGGTGATTAAAGTGACGTGTAGTCATGAACCCACCACATCCATAGCTTGTCCATGTTAGCA
>CAJHUC010000430.1:0-113458 GCA_905146915.1 Ostreobium quekettii | reverse complement strand
CACTCCCACTCCTTGTGGAGCTATTGCAAGCGCACTTCCTGCACACATATCACCCTGGCACATCCCCAAGGCACTCTGGATCCATCGCTGCCTGCCAAGTGACAGCGCGATGCCACGATCCCATCCCACAATGCGATCCTAGACTGTCAGTGCTTGCCGATTGCCAGCACTGGTGTTACTCATGCCAGTTGCAACAATGCTGCGATACAAGCCCGTACATTGCTGCATTGACACATCCTTAAAGTGCTGTGCTGTTGCAGCCAGGAGTGTTCACGATCGCATCTGCATCCATTGGACCACAGGCCACCAGTGGCAGGTGCCTGGCTTCCCTTGTATTTCAGTCTCTGGACTAGGGTTGCGTGCGCGAGGCCAGCTCGTGTTTGAGACCCAGTCTCATTTTCGCAATTTTTTTCTGTATTTTATGTCATTTAAGTCATTTAGTTTTTGTTGGTAAAAGTGACTCCAGATATGCATATTGATCAATGCAGAAATACACAATTCAACTTGTGCTTAGCAACATAAATGCACGTGCTCAGCAAGCCTGCAAGCATGTGACCATTGCAGTGGGACATTAGAGTACCTATGAAGATAACACCTGAAACAAGCCAATGCCATCCATTTCCTGCTGTGTCTGACGTGCTGCACAATCAGGCTCACATAGCTTTATGTTTCCAGTGAAAGAAACGGCTCCAGCTCGTGGACTGAGCTGAACGGAAGGCATGCATTGCCAGAAGTCGGGGGTGAAGAAAAGTGGGCGCTCGGCCCGCCAGCTGCTCATGAGCAAGCTCAACCAACGTCGATATAGGTAAGAAGATGTTCATGGCAGATGAAAGAAGCACCACACAATGGGCGCACTCTCATGATTGCCTTGGACTTTTCTCCAAAATGCAAAGACAATGCAGGTACTTCTTAGTGCAAAGCAAAGCAGGGGGAAGTGCATGATTAAATTTCATATGTTCTTTAGTTGCATACCTCGGAAACTGAAATACTACTGCAGTGAACCATTGAAATAGCAAGTGGAAAGACGTACCTTGCCTTTTGTTTCTTCTAAAGGATTGCATAAGAACACAAGTAGCCTGTTATTAGTATTTATGTTGTAGAGAAAATGGTTTGTGTGGAAGGTAATCTGTGTGGCCGAATGTGAATCAACACAGTGGATGTCACCACCAGCTGTGGTAGCCGCTATGGAGACAAACTGACTCAAATGTTGCTGTGTCTTGGCAGGGAGCGTGAGAGGCAAAAGAAGAAAGAAATGGAAGGCCTCTACGATTCCTTCCAGCATGTGTGTGCCGCATTGAATGTGGTTCAGGAGGAAAATGCAGCTCTAAGGGTCAACAACTGCAGACTTCAGAGCATGATTGAAAAGCATCAGACGATCGTACGCTCTTTGGAAGGAGGAATCAACAACTTTCCAGTCACACAAGCAGGTAGGCTGCTTGCTGTTGCCCAGATCACCTTGCACTCTTCTCCCGAGTTGGTAAATATATGGCATGCATTGGATATTCTTTTTTGGATGCTTGAAAGGACTGTTTGCATCCGCCGAAAGCCATTGAATGTGGTGATACATGTTGTGACCAGGCATGCTTATGCCGCCACTGATTGCATTATGTAGATGAATGAGTGCTTTGTTGAATGCCTCAACGCACCCTTAGCAACAGGAGGCCCAGCATAAGGTTTGTCTCTCAGTTCTTGCCCCAACTGGGCACAGTTGTGCAGTACGTAGTTGCTGAATTAGCAAGTCCAGTAGTCATAGTCATCTGATAGGCTAGCTCAAGCCATGGATTCAGTATTGTCACCCGCTTTGTGATTTTTCAAGTGGATTTGAGTAGGCATGTTTAGTCGTGTGTTAAAGTTGAGTATCATGTGTGATGTGTTGTAAATCATCGTCACTGTTCTGTTGCATTGGTAAGACAGCTCACTGCACACATACCCAGCTGGGTCATACCCATTATATTTCAAACAGGTGGCCAGTGTTAGAACATGGAACTCCCCCCAAGTCCAGAATGTTTTGAACTCGAATGTTGCAGCGTATGCCACAGAGATCATCAAACTTCAGTCAGATAAACCATGGACAGCAGAGCCAGAGCTTTTCCAGGAGCACTTTATGTTGCCTGAGGTTAACTTGACTGCTGAAGTTTCCATCGCTTTGTAGGTGCTCTTCAGTCCAATTTCAATCCGGAAGGCAGTTCAGTCGACGTGTCCCATACTTGTGCATCGCCGCAGTCGATGGATGCCTCCTTCCCACTGGACGTGACGAGTCCTTGGGCCGGATTGGACACCACATGCCAAGCGACAAAACCACATCATGTTCTGATGAAAGAAATGGAGAGCCTTGTTCAGGTCATTCGAAACCTCCTGGATGCAAATGGCATCTTCATCAGCGGTGTGCTGCCTTCTGAAGAGGTTGGCCGTGCGCTGCGAAACCTCCTGGGTAGGGTTGCAGACATGACCGCTGATCTTTTCGAATCCAACCCAATGTGTCTGAGCGAGCATTGGGGGAACGGCATGTATGCACCGCAAATGGAATTGGACGAGGACAGCATGACCGACTGGGTAAGGTTGCTGCCAATATTGAGCTTGACGGGACAGCAGAAGGTCGCCATCATGAACATGAGGACTGAGTACTTGTCCGTGCTGTTCAAGATACAGGAAGAAAGAGCAGTTCTGAATACACAGGTGGGATATTGGTGACAGAGTTGACTGGCTGACCGTGTGGGCTTCCACTCCATTGTGCAGAAAAAGAAGAATGCAAATTGTAAACCTATGTGTTGCGTATCCAGCTCACATCTGCAAGATCATTTGTGTATTGCCGTGACAAAACTGCATGGATAGCCTGCAAGTCTTCAAAGGCACCCAGCAGTGTTGGTTCGCAATGTCGTCGCAAGGCTTGGCTACCCCATTGTGGAGCCAGCTAACAAGTCGTTGGGGCAAATTTGTGTGCTACTGGCGTAGCAATTGGGATTTGACTGAAAGGCACCCAGATTGCTCATTGCCAGGAATAATGTGCAAGCAGATTTCCAGAGAAGATGCCATGTGCGCCCTTTCTGGGGTAAAGATCCCCACAAAAACACAAATTCTCCAGACCTGATTTCGAGAAGTGGCTTCCCATATTTTTGGAGACATATCCGAAATCCGCCATCAGAGTCAGCACCCTGCAAGATGTTTCCAAGCGCAGAAAGTGTGCGGCTGTTGGGAGTACCTGCCTGCTCACTGTGTCCGAGATTCTTCAACTGTCTGTGAACAGGCGGCGAGCGCGACCCAGGAATGTTCAGGAAGTGCTGTTCCCGTCCGCCAGTGCGTGCATCCGGCGTGGGATCAGCTGAGGCGCAACGTGAGGCGGGAGAACGACCTCATGGCTCAGGCCCTGCGCACGCTGTTCTTCAACGTTCTGGACCTCACCCAGGCGGCGCTTCTGACCCTGGAGGCTCACCCCGGCGGAGTGGACATAATGAAGCTGGCCTCTGCCATCTCCGCCCTCGACGCCAATTGCCATGCGCCAGCCGGCGTTGGGCCTGCCGTGCCCCTCGATGTTTTCGACTCGTCGATGGACCTTCCTCCATCGATTGTCATTTGAGGGTTCCATTGCCTTCCTGGCCGACAGTGATCCAGAGATGACCATCGGTTTTTGATTTGCGGGGTTCTTATCGGCCGCGGATTTCAGTGTGGAGAAACGTTTAGAGAGGGAGAAGAAAGCTTGGATCTGCCGAATCTTAGGAGCTAGTGAATCCCAGCCATCTATGGATAGATGTTGTCAGGAGTGGTGCCCACTGTTGAGTAGTTAATGTATGAGCTTAGCTATTTGTGAATTGCCGACAGCCAGAATCTCTGGTGTCTATTTTTTGGTGGCTTTTTTGATTCAGTATCGGGCATCCTTGAAAAATGACGGTCGAAACTTGAGTTGAGAATTACCAATTTTTTGCTGTGATTTCATGGTGGGTTTTCGTGACCCCGCCAGGACAGTGGAGAAAGCTTCATTGCCGAATGCGTGCCTTAATCTTGAGAGGCCATTGTGCGCATTGTGTGTCAATGTAAATAAGGGTGTTGCCTGGGAGCATCCCGGTTTTCTCCACCTGTGTTTCCATGATGCGGCGTTCAACAATCGAACTAACGTGTCGCCTGGCGTCCCTCGCCCAACTTCTTCGTTCCGGTTTGCCTTCAAAATGCAGGACCGGACAGCTGCGCCTTGCAGGCTATGGCGGGCATTTCTGCATCCTAATGTTTCTTTGTCCCTCGTCAATTCGTTCTGTCCATTCGCCAATGTAACACGTGTAGACGGTGGTCGGATGCATTTGAAAAGGAAATCAAAATTCGTCGCTGCAGAAGCTCGTCCACTGGCGACATTTCTCTTCGAATTTGGCAGTGGCAATTGCTGAAAGCCCTTGTGCAGAAATGTTAAAAGAGTCTTGAACGGAACTACCTGTTCTTGATGCTGTTTTCACATTCACCTATTCACCAACTACCATCGTCTATCCCTGATTCCAAGTTTTGCTCTGCCCATCGCGGTTGTGTTGGCATCGAGCATGCCGTTGTACACAATGCAGAAGTCCAAATGCGTTTGTTTGCAATGGCGTATTGCAGATCAAATAAGAAGACAAGTGAAAAAAGGTGGTGTTGCCACACGATAAATCCCAGCCGCTGCTTCATGCCATCGCTTTCGTTGTGCCCCAAAGCCAAAAACACGCATCATTTGACACACAAACAACTTACATAAGGCGTTATTTCGAATTTGGTACGCTTAGCGCCAGTTTATAGCGCCAAATGGGGGGAGGGGGGGCGCGGCCCTGTGATGCTAAGAGAATATGTAATTGCCAAAAAAGCGGCATAAGATGGGAAGAAATACAAAAACGCCACTTATCAGCTGCAAACAGCTCATTACTTGTTCCAAACCTCACTCCAGCATTCAATCTTGAGCGAAGGCCTCAGAATACCTCAATAGGCAGCCATCGAGGCTGCCCCGACCATCCGCAATGGCCTTGATCATCCCGATTTTCAGCCCATCATAATCGCTGCAATTTTGACTATATATTTTCCTTAAAAGCGCTTTGAAATTGCCTAGCTCCTTTATGTAGCACTGCGCCTAGCATCGACGAAAGGATTGGCGATATAGTGTCTTCCCTTACAATGTATTTCCTCCGTCCGGAATTAAATTTCCGGATTACATGAGAGCTTATTGGTGTCACGCGCGAGCCATTTTTCTTGAAAATACAACCAGACCACCCTCTGAAAGGTCACTCAACGCCTTCAAATTTTCGTAGCGAACGGCAGAGAACAACAGATTTGGCAGGACATCGAGTTTCTCTAGGAAAAAAAGGACCAAATAACACTTTTTGAGAACACATATGTATGCACTTAATCAGTGTTCTGCATGCTGAAAACTTGAAAATAACCCAAAACCGTACACGTTGTACACGTTTGAACTCGTGTTGGTAAATATAATGATCAGCATTAAGGGATTAAGGGTTCTAAATGCTGACGAAGCTGGGCATGGATGAAAAGAGGGAAGCTAATGCGATTTCTGGTGTGTAAGGATTACGGGTTGTAGGGTGAAGTCGTTACAAGTGCAGGCGTGGAGGTTCAGCTGAGCGGGGGACGTGAGAGTTCTGGCGTGAGGAAGGCGTCCATAGAGTGTCACGGAGTTGCTGGCCGGAACTGCTCCTAGATTGTGAGTTATGAGGACGAGTGGAATACGTTTGAGATGGGCAGTAGGAACGGGAAGGATAGAGAAAAAACTATTGGTCATGAATAGAGAAAGGGACAAGGAAAGTGATACTGATTGTGAAGTTACTTGTGCGTGAATGGTGTGCATGATTAGAGGCTGTGAGAATTCCGATAAGCGGTAATTATGTGCTGGAGACAACGTATTTTGAGACGGGCTGTGCTCAAAGCATGCCACAACATTACGCAGCCACGAAACTAATGAAATGGCACCTGTCACTTTCAGAAAAGGCAGCCTGACAGTTAAGGATGAGAAAGGTGTCAGTAAGCGCCCGGTGTGACAGTAACACCTTACACGTAACAAGTCACTATGACCAAAGGGAAGGAAAGAAAGAATTAGTGTTAGGAACTAACTAGAATAGGGAAACAATCAGGTACAGGTCATGAGGGTGAGACTGTAAAGATGTACCGTGATGAGCAAGGTACAAGAAAAAGTATCAACAAGAGAAAGGTGTTGGAATTATTCAAAGCATGGCTGTTCATGATAAATCTTCAGCTGTACTACACCAACAGGAGTCTCATTAATGTGCCTGTAAGGCAGTTTGGGTGTTGCGAGAAGGAATTATAGGAGGCTCCATACGCCAGATGCGCTGCAATCAATTCTTGGGGTGTGCACCTGGAATTACCACCAAAATGTACTGAAATGACTTCAACAAGAACGTGGTGTGCGCACCTGGACCTCCTGGGCAAGCGGCTGCCCTCGACCCCTGGCAGTTCTTCAGAAAGATGAGCGTATTCATCTGAAGGGAGCTCAGACAAATCTGTCACTTCCTGAAATAGACAGAGAATGTTGTCAACGTTGTGATCCGACGCAAAGAGCTGAAAGGTGATGTCTGTGTCGATCCACAAAGGGGCAACATATGTTACTACGATTGACGGGACCGTCATGGTGGCATGGTACGTCGAACGTCTTTTAATGGAGCCATACGTTGCACAGAGCTGTGTTGTGAGTCATATCGCTGACTGACATGGCGGAACAGGAGGGGTAGACTCACACTGAGGAGTACCACGTGCATTGTCGACAAAAGGTCTAATGAAAAAGAGCTTGATGGTAGACCAGGAAGATACACCAGATGCGGTACTGTGAGGCGACAGAAAGCACAACAACAAGGGGCACAACAAGGCGCCATGGGTCGCCCATGCCCACCATAGGCCAGGCTTGGCCTGAAATTAAAACTGGGTTCCTCACATGACAGCCTGGCAGGATGTCGTGTGTAGCTATGCCCGGCCCCACCCTTCATGTCACACCCATGTGTGGAGTACGCGCCACCCATGTCAACCTAATACGGGCGAATGCACGGGTGCAATGTCGTACCTTGGGTGCGCGCCCACAGCTGCCGCAGTGTGCCATGCGTCACAGCTGTCTTCGATGTCGTACGGCAACCTTGTGGAACTCAGAAAGAAATCGGCGTGTGCAAGGCCGAGAAGGGCGTGGTCAGGTCACTGATCAGGTTCACCCTGCTTCGAGGGTGATTGCCGGGCCTGCCTGTAGTCCCGCCCATTTTCAATTAACTTGCACCGCTTTTGCTGGCCTATTTATAGGCTGTGCATTGTCCCTCAGCTGTTTGTGTTGGGGAATTTGGGTCGGGCACAACCTGTAAGGGAGGTCCCGCTAATTCTGGCCGTGACTCATCAGCCTTGACAGGCGGTCACACTAATGGCCAATGAGCAATGTTATTTGGCCCTTTTTCCTTAGTGAATTTGAATCTCATCGGTGTTGACCAACCATGCCAAAAAGTGACATCCGGCGTCCCGAAAAGCCTCCCTGGGACTCCGCGGTGCCAAAAGGGTGCTGTCGCCAACGCTGCTCGAGAGCTAGCCCTGTGGCCAGCGTCGATCGCGTAGGACGCCTCCAGAAAATGGCGATTGGGTATGTTCCGGCCGACACCAAATTTCTGAAGATCTTCGGAATCTTGCACATGGATGCGACCGACATATCAGGGATCCGCCTTTGCTAGGAAGTTTCTAGTGTCCCGAGACAAAACAGAGAAGAGTTGCGTGCGTCCAGAGATCTCCGTTTGCCCTGGATCTCCCGCCAATGGCCTGCTTGGCGTTAAAAACAACCCCACTCAAAACGACATGAATCTCGCTGAATGCGACACTGGAGGTTGTGGGTATACACTTGGAGGCCCTGGCTGTCTGTACGCCAGTGACAATTGCGTTCTGTATGGGTGGCGTGAGAACTCTCCAGCGAGCGTTTGCTTCAAAGCTGCAGAAACGGCACTGAAAATGCAACTTTGAGGAATGGGCGAAACAGCCATTTCTGGCGCTGTTCTAGAACCAGATCTGGTCTTTGCACGGTGAGGCGTCCAGAACTTCCTTCGCAAAATAAATTGATGTTCTTGGCGCCTATATCCAACCTATCCATGGCAGCACTGCGCTTTCAAAAGCCCGCAACAGTGAGCTCGTCCAAATTCTGGATCCCGAAACCCGCAGGTGAGCATCTTGTTTGCCCAACAAAGCCGCGGTGGCGATCCACGATCGATTGGTGCCGATCCCGGTTCGGCACCCTTGCTGCTTCGAGGATATTTCCCAAACCCGCAGCCAAAGCAGTGGCTACAAGTATCCATTCCACGCCACGCACCATCAGTCGCAAGGCGACCCCGTCGGGGGCCATTTGGTCCAGAGAACTTGAGAAACCTGCCACGTGTTCATGGCTGGTTGGGCAGCCAAATTGGGTCGCTTTGTCCGCCACATCGCTAAGGGCCACTGCACTTGTGTCACAGTGTGACGAATAGAGGGTGGCAGCACTGCTTGCACTCCGATGCAGGATGCATTATGGCCGATTTCCAGAACGTCGTATCTTGTACAGTAGGGTTCCCTATATAGCGGCCCCTAATAGCGCCCCCAGCCCACAATAGCGCCCCCTTTTTGGCTTGTCACTATTTTTGTAGTACTTTATGCAGCTTCGCTGCGCAGTGGGACATCAAACTAGTATTTTGGACACCCAAGAGAGGTGTCTGGTAGACAGACGCCGCGGCGGCCGGCCGTTTGCGCGAGCTTGGCATATCACGGATGGGCGGACGGCACGTCTGGTGCGTCCGCCATGCGGCCCAGGCCCGGGACCTCCCCGGGAGGCCAGGGGAGGTGTGCGTTCTGCAGCGGAACTCCATCCATGCACAGCCACATGGGCACTGCCCGCCAGCTCCTTGCTGCCGGCAGAGTGGAGGGACAGCGAGGAGTGCCCAGTGCCGCGGCGTCCATTCTTTCCATGCACAGGTTGCCGCAGACTCGAGGGTTGATAGAGACCAATGTCACGAACGAGTATTCTGTGCGAGCCTCCCCCTTGCCCTTCAGGAGTGGTAGCCGGCGGTGCCTGGCGTCCGAGTCAAGGCCGATTGATTACAGTCGTGGGCGCCAATCAGAATACCCGAGGGTGGCACCATTCGGTGCCAACGGGGGGCAGCAATGGCGAGAGTGTGAGGCCGCGTTCAGCCTCCCATTCCCACCTTTCTGTGGTGACTTCTGTGCCCAGGTGTTAAATGCCGAGAAACTGTTAACAGTTGTTGTCAACAACAAACTGTAACAGTTGTGTCAACAACGTTGTTGACCGTGGGCCCTCGCCATTGCTGGACCTGCTATTCTGGTCCATGCAACTCCCTCACAGGGGAGTCCCTGGCTCCGGGCGACCTGCCGCACGAGTGGGGAGCGACGGGGAGCGTTCGCTGTGTGATGCACCCCTTACGACTCAAAACACTAGGGGCAAGGACATCACAGGAGTATGTACGCGTGTGGCCGTCCGTGAACGGATATTTGCAGAAATGCTGAATGGTGGTGGGGTGGGGTGGGGTGGGGGTTGTCCCCCATTCGCTATGGTATGATGTGGTTGGGCGCAATCCGCAATCATAATGCGGGAATTGCTGTGCAAGTCCATGCGATGATTGTGATAGGCACCGTGTAACATCAGTGCAAGCCCCAAACACGGTGTTCCACTTCTGTGGCGCGATGGCACAAGGTACACGCTCGTGATGGACCAATTTGGCATCTCAACAGGCCATAACACGGCTAATGGGCATACTTTTGCGTCTTCTTGTGATGGGGAGTTCTATTTTATGCACAAAACTACAACTAAGTGCATTAGACATACAAATTTTTAGCGCTCCCGGCCCCCAATAGCGCCCCCTTTTTGGCCATGTCACAGGGTGGCGCTATATAGGGACCCCTACTGTATACCGCATCATGTCCGCAAAACGCCCTGCCGACCTCTCACTCCGTCGACATTTCGCGATCGCGGGCTGAGGACCACCAAAGGCGGAGCGGATTTACGCTTGCGGGCCCGCGGGACCGCACAACCGCAGGTGCGCCCCACCCGCGCCCTGGCGTCATGCACCGCGTGGCTCTGTCACGCCCTCACGCAAGCGGGCCAGCTCGGGTGTTGCCGACCAGCGCGAAGCGACCCACACGACAATGACTCCGGGCGGCGCGCCCGCGTGAGACATGCGCGCCTTTGGCCCCCGCCGCGTGCCCACAGCAGGCGCTGCCCCCCACGTGGCAGAGCACCAGCCCCTTCCGCGCACGCGGCACTCGACAACACCGCCCCTCACGCCCGTCTCACAGCAAATGTACATCGGGGCATATGGCCGGAGGCATGATGGCATTCGCCTGTCCGGCCTTTTCGCACATCAATCCCTCCTCCCAGTGCCAAGAGCCATAACGCCATTGCAGTGATGCGGTGCCGGCAAGCGTGGAAGAGGGCCCGAGGGCTGGCCCCGGCACCGCGGACCGCCGCGCGCGCCGCAGGGGGGAGAGTCTGAGCGCCAGGGAGCGCACGCCCGGCATCCTCCGTCGCCAGGGACCTCCGCCGGAGTTTGGGATCTCCCGGCTGCACACCCACGCGTGTCGGTCCCGCCGGTGAGCTGCACGGAAGCGCGACGCCGCGGGCGTGTGTGTGTGTGTGTGTGTGGTGGTGGTGGGGGGGGGGGGGGGGGGGGGGGGGGGGGGGGGGGGGGGGGGGGGGGGGGGGTGTCGTAGGCGCGGCGAGATCTGATTCGGCCTTTGGAGTTCTCTTCGGGTCCGTTGCTGGGTGGATCTGGGCTGGCCCCGTTGCGTGTGTTTGTGTGTGAGGGAGCGCGTTGGCCATTTGGCCTGTAGGGTGACAGCCCGTGCTTGTTCGCAGAAGCGGCCTCTTGGCCCACCGGAGGCTGCCCGGGGGGCCACTACGGCCGGTGGACACAATTCGACCACGCGATTGGAGGTTCCTGATCGGGAGGGGGCGGCACCAGCAGGCTGCCAGCGATGGCCAGACGATCCTCGACGCTGGCCGGGGACGCGGCTTTGGCCCCGGCGCCGCACGCATGGGGATCGAGAGGATCCCGCCGAAGGGCCAAGCGCGATTACAACACGCTGGCGGAGCAGCTGGGCGCCGCCTTCGGGCTGCGCGGTGAGTTGTGCGGACGCAAAGGTGGGATGAAAACGCCTTCCCGGAGATGTTCGTGTTTTCTTTCCGGCTCGCGGGGCTCTCGATGGTGCTCGCGCCGATCGGCGTGCCGCGCCAGAGTGTCCTGGATGGGTGTGCTGGAGGATCTACCGTCCTCCAAGCGCACAGCATTGGGGACGGAAGCCACCGATCGACGGGGCCTCAGTCTGCAATTGAATCCCGTGGCGGCCTTGCCGACGGCCGGATGGGCGGTGGGCTGCCCGGCGGCGTTCGGCGTTTGGCCCCCGCCTCGCCGGCGGTGCTCCGTGGCCGCCCGGCTGGTTCCGGCGTCGGTGCTCGGGCAGCGGCCGTGGGCAGCACCTGCCCCCTCGTTGCGTCTTGTGCCCGTCCAGGGGGTCCACGGGGACCAAATTCGTAGTCACCGATTTGGGCGCGGAAGACGGGAATAGCTCGCCCGTTGGCGCCCGGACCCGGCGGATGAACGACGAAATTCGCATACCGATCCAAATGAGGGGTCGCTCGTTCCAGCCGCCAAGCCGTCAGCCCCTGTCGGATGGATGATGAACAGAGGTCATTGTTCATCCAGTGTATGTCGCCGGCGCTTTGCGCCCCTCCCCGGGCTGCGAAGTGCTGCCATCACCCGGTGTGATGAACGCCAAAGTCGCACCTCGGAGCCAAATTAGGGGGCGTTCCAGCCGTCAAGTCGTCAGCCCCTGTCGGATTGCCGATGAACAGAGGTCATTGTTCATGCAGCGTATGTCGCCAGCGCTTTGCGCCCCTCCCCGGCTGCCAAGTGCTGGCCTCGCCCGATGCGACGAATGGCGAAAATCGCGCTCCCTCATGGCGGCAATGTGGCGGGCGATGTCAAATGAAATGCCGTTCCGTAATTGGACCTCCTTGTGGCCGCCTTCTGCCTGCCAGGTAGACGATGAACAGAGCACAGTATTCACGCAGAGCATGGCGCCGGCGCTTTACGTGCCTGTCGGGCCGCGTAGGGCTGACCGGTTGTGCCGTTGTGCTGCTGTGGCGCGATTGCGCACTTGGCGAGGTCTCATGTGACAACTCAATGCCAGTGCCAGCACATGTGGCTGTTTGCTGCACAGCCGTGCTGCCTGCAGGGGGGGCTGCACGGCCATGCGTCCAATCAACATGTGCGTTGGCATGCGAGAGATTGCACGTGCGTGACGATTCGCCGTGACGGAATGTGAGTCCAGCTTGCACGTTGGTCGATCGCTTGTTGAGGAACGCATCTGATTTTTGTGTGGGGTGCCACCAGGTGACCAAGGGCGGAAGCCGTTCCTTCGAAACCAGAAATCTTCGGGGTGCGTGATCTTGGTTGGGCCCATGCTGTGACCCTTGCTATGGTTGCTCGATGCGTTTGTTGCCACGATTGTGGAGTTGTCGAATTTCAGGTCGTGTTATGTGTTCTTTTGTTCAGACCCTCTGGCTCCCAGAGGGTCCCGCGACCCACACTTGTCGGGGCGAGTGCTTTCTTTTGACTGTCTCAGCCGCACCCGTCCTAATTGAGCGGCTTGTCGGGCAAATGTGCCAGCGTAAAGGAATTTCTAAGTACTGGGCTCATAGCACAATGGTTTGCTATGCTTCGTGGAATTATTGGCTAGCATGTCGGCCTGAAAAAAGGTCATTGCCGTAATCTGCAACGCGCTTTACAGTTTCTTGTTTCCAGTCATCAATTAACTGGTGTGCGCTGTTCCACAGTTTGCTTGGAGAAGCCATAAGCGCGCGTCCATGTGAACCCCGAATGGCATCGAGAAGTGTCGCTGAACCGGACGAGACTGGTGCCTGCTCGTGGGGAAGAGTGAGGGTTGAAGAGACCAATGAAGATGAGCAGGGAGGGCGATTGAAAAGGAGCAAGATGGACCACACCATTAGCCAGATGATCCTCAGTAGACTGCGTCAAGACGATAATAGGTGATTTGACTCGCGTCGAATCAGCGCACTCGAAAGGACCACTGACCAAGTTGTATCAACGGCCACCAACGCTGCAGAAATATCCCCCAGACAGCCCAACAGTGGATCTCATGAATATGCGTATTCTAAGATGTTCGTATTTAATCGTACGTTCTTCTGATTTTCCAATAGGCAAATATGTTCACAATATTGGGTACAATAACGCGATGATAATATGCAATAGTCATCGACTAGATCCACGAAACGGGATTTCTGGCAAGAAGAAGTGCTGCAACGTCATCAAAGCTGCTTTGAAATTCGTTTTCACGAAAACAAGCGCTCATGACCTGCGTGTCTCCTTCCTTTCTCAGGGACTGTCTTAAGCACACGGAAGCCCAAGAGGGGGCGGATGTCGCCAGCGCCGCAGACGACGAGACCGTCTTCGAGCAGGCGCGGCGCGAAAATGATATACCGAAACAGACGAAGCACAGGCTGGAGACCATTTCCAAAGAGCAGATGGCCATGGTGGTGGCGCTGCACAACGGGGCTTTGGTGCCTCTGCGCGGCCACGCAGGTAAAATCCGCTTAGCGTAGGAAGTCACCGAGAACTGCCGGAGGAATGTGGAACATGAGCACACCCCCGTCTCCCCGCGCTTCCCCAACAGGCCCTCACAGTCATGCAAGGGCTTGCCGCAAGCACACGCAAATCGCAAATTGCAAATGCCGGTGCGACCTCCAATTCGCAGCGCGTTTCCATGGCCAACCTCCGCGCCGGACATCCGGCTCCAGGGGGCACCTGGAGCCCCTCCCACTGTCGCCCGGCCACCCTTTCGCGACGCCCTCTTTGGCAGGCCGTCCCCTCAAAGAGTTCTTCGAGCCTGTCTCCCGCGAATCCCAGTGTGCTGCCTCCCGCGTCTCGAAACAGCGGTCACTCACACGTGTGACGTCCACCGCAGGCAGCCCGCCACTACAGGCGTCACCCCTGAGAAGCCCCGGCCCTTCTCCCACCTCCTCCACCAACTCCACTAATCCCGCTCCATCCCAGCCGCCGGACGACGCCCCAGCACGCCGCGCCACGGCGGCCGACCTCATGAGAGAGATGTTCCTACAGGTCGGCGCCCTGCGCAGCGTCCTGGCGGCCAACCCCGGCGCTCTCGGGCCCGGCGGTCCAGGGCCCGGGGGCCCGGCCCGGCTGCTGAGGTGCCTGCTGCGCTCGGCCACCGACACGGCCGCGCGGCTGGAGGCGCTGAGGGTGCCGCGGCCGCCGGAGCTGGCGCGGAGCAGCGCGGAGGCCTTTCGGCTGGACCTGAGCCTGGAGGAGGTCCGGAGGTGGCAGGGGGCGCTGGCGCGGGCGGGCGTGAGCCGCTGGCAGAGGGACGCCGTGAGGGACCTGGTGGCGGAGCACCTGGCGCGGCTGCACGAGTTGCGCGCTGAGAAAGCGAGGATCAACGACGAGGTGGGGCTGCGTCTGTCTTTTTGTTTTTTTTTTTAATTCCAATGTATTACGTCAAAAGATAACCAAAGGATCTCCCCCGCGTCTGTGTGTGTGTGTGTGTGTGTGTGTGTGTGTGTGTGTGTGTGTGCGTGTGCGCGAGTTTGAGCCAACAGACAAATGAAATTCATTTCTTTCACTCGTGTGTCTATTAGATCGACACATAAGTAACTGAGTAAGTAATAGAAAATGGACCAGTACACAGGCAAGCACACAAACAAGTAAAAGAACAAATAAATAGACAATAAATAATTAAGCAAATAAATAAATAAATAGATAAGTACATGAGTAAGTAAACAAACAAGTAGGTTAATACACAAACAAGTAGGTTAATAAAAAAACGACCCCCCCAAAAAATGTGGTGAGCAACTTTGTTCGGCTGTGTCCCCGCAGCGCCATGTCCTGAAGCGCCGCCAAGCGCGCTCCGCGGACGCGGTGACATTGCGAGCCCATCTTGTGCACCGAAACCGGTGGCTCGCGCTGACATGCATTCTGGGCGCCGCATCCGCAGGCCAGGGCCATCGTGCGGGCATCCGGCGGCGACTCTGGTGCGCTGAGAAATAAAATGGGGCCGGTGTGGGACCGGCTTATGTCCAACGTGAGGAAGGAGCAGCAGCTGAAGGTGGACAGCCTCCGGGAGCTGCTCCTGAGCATCTTGGATCCCACACAGGCGGCGCTGCTCACGGTCGAAGCCCACCCGGGCGTCGTGGACCTGGTGAAGACGGGGGTGGCCCTCGCTGGCCTGGGGGGGGACGGCAGCGGGGAGAGCAGCGGCAACAGCGAGGCTGAGTCATCGCCACCCCGCTGCAGATAAATTGCTGAGGCGAGGGCCTGCGACGAGTTCTCCAGGCCAGTCGTACTGCTCGCAGCTGACGCATTGCTGGGGCTTGTTTGAGTCCCTTATGCCCGCATGTTGTGGCATATGTGTGTGGCGTCAAAATGACCAATCATTCATGACTGTCTGCGTGTCTGGACTGAGCATTTTGTGGGATTGATATGGGCAAAACTGTCAAGTCTATCTTGTACTGAGTAGCCGATTGGGTGTGGCGACGCACTGGCCAGTTTCTGCCGCTCGTTTGTGCGGAAGTTGGAAATAATGATGATGGGCACAGGTAGCGATGGGGTGGGCATTCCGCGGTAGTTTACTGCGAGCGGCCTGCTTTTAGGGTTAGACGCAAATTTGATGGCAACTTTGTGCTGGCATTGCAGCGCTTTGTGGTGTAAGTTGGTATTGTTTGGCAGAGCTGGCTCTAGATCAATTGGTTTGTCGTGTAGCGCATGGTTCTGTGTTATTAGGGAAAGAATCGCACTTGTTTGATGGATGAACGCGTGCAAGAATCAAGTTACTGTCTAAGCTTGGAAACCCCCCACACCGCCCAAGCGAGGTCTCTTGAGGGATTGGGGTCGTCAGTGATACATTGTCTTGTTTGAGCACTTCCCGTTGTCTATCCATTACCTGCACCTTTCCACCCTGTTTCGCCCCGCCGATGGCGACATGACTGGGATGTCACATGGTTGCGTCCGATAATATGCTAATGAGGAGTGGCCACGCTCAGGGGCCATTTGCTCGTCTGCCAGATTTGTGTTGTGAAAAGGACGGCGGTCCATTGTGGCCGTCATCCCCAGAGACAGCGCGGCCAAATCGCTGCTGAACGGGCAGCTGAGCCACGTCGACAGCCTCAGCACCACGTCAGTTGAGGGTGCGCTCAACGAACAAGCTTTGCCAAGTGCGCGAACTGGCTCTTCATGAGAACTTGCTTGTCGTGACGATGTCAACCGCCAAAAATAGCAGCGACTGCAAGGGAAGCTTTAGACGAGCGGCAAACATCCAATTGACCGTCAAGCGCGCAAGCGTGCTTGTAGAACCTCTCACAACTGGCCCACCCCGAGCGCCACAACCGGTCGCAGCCACTCCTCAAAGGTCAGCGAGGTCAGGCCACAGGTCAGCCCCCCGGGTCGGGGCAGCCTTGTCCACAGCGTAGTGATACAATACACGAAAGGTGCTTCTTTCCCCTCGACGAGGCTGTGCAGCGACGAAGGTTGGTCACTTTTGGCCAGCACGCCCGGGCTGGCAGTGCTGGTCATGAATGGCAAGGAAAGCGCCTCAGAAAAAGCACATACTAGCCGCGACCTTCGAAAAGGTCAAGTGCTATGCGCTGTGCTGTTCTGTGCTTGTGCTATTGCGCTCAGGCCATGGCAAACGTTGCGCATACGGCCAAGGGAGTCAGGCAGCCAGACTGAGTGCCTAGACGGCCGCGAGAGGCACACACGAACGCGGCACAAATGTTCTTACAGCTGCCAGGCCGAGTGCAACAATACAGTGTTCCCGCAGCTTTCGCCACGCCCCCACTACTCATTACACCCCAACATCAGGCAAACAACCCCCATACCTCAGATATGCTCTTTTGATACCCGGAATCTTTCTGCCACACCTGCTGCTTCATCGCATCTCAACCCGGTACGCCCCACTGCCCGCGATCAGCCACCACATAATGCCCCACGGAGCATATTCCCATCAAAAAATCATGTGGCAGCTCCACGCGCCCCTCCTGGCTCAGTCTCACTGAGGCCCATGGCAGACCACCAGGCGGGCAGCCCCTAAGCAAACGCACGCGTCCAATGGCAACGTGGGTGCTCCTCAGTATTCCAAGGATTTTCCGGGCGTGTGTGACTCATGTGTCTCCTTGTCATGCACTGTCACGTATTGGCGTTGTGCTTAGCATCTTTACGGCATCTTACTGGACTCTTTGGGCGTAAGATGATGTTGGTATAGTCTATCTTTATCATCGAAGTCATCTACCTGCGTTCTGAGTGCTTTGAACTCGCTCAAATCCTTTGACTACATTTGTCACATAAACATGACAAAACACTTCCCTTGCACCTTAGAGGCGATGTTGGGCATAGAATCCAGATCAGTGTTTTTGAATGTATCGCATGTTTTGTTCATTGCCGTATAGAGTCCCTCTCGCCATAGGGTCTTTATGCCGAGGAAAATAATATCATGACTGATTCCATTTTCTAGTCATGTAACCAATCCGCACTGGAGATCCTGGGACATTCATAGCTCCCCACAGTTCCATTAGCATCCGGTGCTTCCAGTGTCTACAAGAATCTACGTGCTGAAAACCAGGAAAAACGCATGACCAATATAGGTGAGTGACAATTGGTTGTGCATTTTATTGTCCCTCACGCCATGCTTGCCGTACTTGACGCAAGAAGCCCACGAACTCTCTGAGACCTCTAGGCACCAGGTCAGAAATCTGCCATGTAAAATTGTCTTTTATTCTGTGCCTAGCTGACTCAAGAAAATGCAGCCTGGCGTGTATGTATCTAGGACAAACATTGAAAACACGCTCCCTATCTTCCTTCGTCTACCCACAAAACGACAAGCGGGCGAGTCTGCAAAGTGGTTGAGGAACAGCCAGTACCGGCAAGCAAATGTGTCTGTCAGAAATCTGCAAAGAAAGTGGCGTCCTGGCGCTCAAGCTCCTTGGCCCAGGTCAGTTTGGTCGTGAATTGCCAATTAACGTCCAATTGTGGATGTAATGTCGTCGTAGACCGCCACGCACGTTCCGTCTGTCCGTCGAAGTGATTCATTACACCCGCTTGACGCCTTGGGCGCAGTGCGTCATCATCCGCGCTCCCGCTCCCTCCTCGCGTGCTCGGTCGCTGACCTCGGTCGCTGCAGCGTCCGCGGCCTCGTTCTCCACCACGTCGAAGTGGGCGGGCACCCATTGGAGCCCATCGGGAAGATCTTCCAAATGAAGCTCCTCGCAGTGACCACCGTATCCGTCGGCCGCCTCCTCGCGCCCACCAGCGCCAAGATGGCCGCCTGGGAACCCGTCACAAAACGGACCTCCGTCGCCTCCCTCGAGCCGCGCAGCAGCGCGGTCGTGAATTCTGTGCCCGTGCGGATGGCCGCATTTGAACTCGCAGTGCTAGAAAATTATGTAGTACGCCTGACTGATGACTTGGGGGTTTCCCACCTCATGAGGTGGGACCTCAATGATCATTGAGCGCCAGCCTGCTTTATGATGATCGAGTAGCGAAGGTGCTGAGGCCGCCGACGTCCCCTTTGCACCATATCTGGACCTCAAGGGTCGCCAGCTGAGTGATATCATTAATTTACTAACTTTTGGATGAGCCCCATTAATTGGGGACCCGAAGAGTTGGCGCACAGACTGTAGCGCATCGCACACGCCATACAATGTGCTTGAAGCTTTGGCCAGGACATCGAACTGTCAGATGGCGGATGGGTGTAGGCTGAGAGGGCAGGGAGCTCAAGCGCAGAATCCGGAAGGAACAGAAGGAAACATGAAGCGAAGCAGGTTGTTAAGGCTTCACAGCCGAAATATGGTTGCTGCAAGCACTGAAGGCCCCAGTCGCAATGCTTTGCAACTAATGACGCCCTTTCTGTGCAAAAACATAGAGCAACAGTTCCGAACATGATCAAATGCCAACGGGGTGCCTGTTTGGATGGAAGCACACCACCCAGATGGCAAAGACGTGCATCAACACATTGCACACCGCAACGGGCGGCAAAACGACACACATGCTACACCCGTGAAAAACGAGTTTCTGGCTGACGGGATACTCTTCCGCCTGAGTCCATACTAGCCAAAGTACGTTACAACATATGCAAGAGGTGTCTGTCGCCCAAGCAAAGGCAAGTGACCGTCGACGTCGATAATAAAATTTGCCCTTGCTTCGCCAACCAAACCATAGTACTTTCCCCAGTACTTTGCATTTCACAGAATCCGCTTTTCAACCGAAATCACACGCCTAGAGTGGACCGGATGGAAAGTAAGACAGGCTGGAGACGGTCAAAGGGCTCCACCTTAAAATAGGTGGCACCCGCCTCCCGCCAAAACGTGGCCAGGCTGTTATGTGATCAACAGGGCGTGGCTCTCTTTAAAAGCATGCCCAAATATAGATATGTGACCAGCTGTCACTCGCCGCCCTTGGGCATTGACGTCCAGGCGACCGTCAAGGGCGACCACCCCTGTGGTGCACCGCCCAGGCTGCTGGCGTGTTCTCGTCCCCCACACACATATCCCTATGCAAAACTCATCAACTAGTACTTAATGAGTAGTACGTTAATCCCCTAAATGCTAGTCGCATTTTCCACAAAGGGAGAAGTTAAATCACAGATACACCATAGTTGGCGCATGCTAATCGAATTTTACACAAAGGGAGAAGTTAAATCACAGATATACCATGGTTGGCGCATGCTAATCGCATTTCCACAAAGGGAGAAGTTAAATCACAGAAATACCATAGTTGGCGCGAGCAACAGGAAACCTCCATTCGCTTCCGATGGCATCGTCATATCCTCCGCAACTCTTGCCTTTCCAAGGCGATTGCAAGGGTTAGGGCGCTTTGCACGAGCTTAACATAATGTTCACAGGCTTTTGCACGATTTTGCGCAGTGTAAAATGGCCCGATTTTGTTGGTGTAAGGGAGCGAGGATCTGATCAGTGGGTCTGCCCAGTGAAGTCCACTGCGTAATCCAGCGGACTGAATCCGTAGGGCCGCTTGTTAGGGATACGGTAGGCATGTCAGGCGCAGTGGCAGCAATATCGCGCGTTCCTCCAGGGGCTGCTGGCATTCGTATAATACGGTGTGCTGGAGCGATAACTATTGTGCGTGGGCATGTGGATGCATCAAGCCGCATAGGAAACGGCCTTGAGTATTGGATGTCGAATTGGAGATTGTGCGTTTCAGAGCTTGACGCATTATTGAGTTGCTGGACAAGGGAGCCGAGAAAAGGCCCAACCTCGGGCGACGTCGTTGCAACGGGAGGCTCCTTGCCCCAGGCTAGTGTTTTTTCCAGTACACAATTGCAAACCGTGTCTGCCTTGCATGGGGTCTGGGAGACTGGTCTCGTGCGTTCTGGCCACAGAAGAGGGCTTCAATCAACCCAGATCATCTGTTTCTATAGTGATGCAACTAGCAAAGGAGAATACATGCATTTATACGCCTCAAGCACTGGGACAGAGGAACCAGAAGAAAAATGCATGCAGTTCAATTCCGTTGTGGTGCTGAAAATCATAGGGGCTACAGTTCAGGTCATCGGTGATCTCGGGACAAAATATGCACGATTTGCTCACATTAATGCATGGAAATGCCGTGGGCCATAAAATTGAATGAAGCATTTGATGCAAATAAAAGCCCTTGCCAAATCCAATTTCTAACATGCATAGTGGGTGCCGCAAGGATGAACCTTTGATGGGTAAGAAATATTCTCGTTCTGGAATTGTGGGTGCAAAATCTGCATATATCCAGAGCGTAACGTTTCATGTTCATGGGGCGAACATCGTGCGGTCGGACTGGATGGGTACAGAATTGTCAATTCTGAAAAGGAAATTCACCTTTCCAAATTTGACCCGTCCATTTCAACGGATAATTCAGTATGGCAGTTGCGGCAAGTGTGCATGGACAACAGTTGGGTTACCGTGATCGAAGGCGCTCTCAATAAGGCATATGTAACAGCCAGCATGCTTGCTATTTACGTTTACGTTTACGTTTTTACGCTGAAAACGTAAATTTGCAAAAGTGGCCATTTGTAAAGTTGTATTTACGTTTTTACGGCTCGTTGTCACACTCAGGTTACACGATAGAAGTCGCGCACAACTATCAGTCCTCCGTCTCCTCGAGCACCCGCACCACAGCGTCGATTTCTCACTCGGCAAGGGCCACGATGGCGGGGAACAAAAGTTAGTTTTCTGCCCATTCCAGCGCGGCCGGCTGCCAGTCCCCGGACACCCGAAGGCTGTATGTACTGTCCTTATGTACAAGGAGCTGTATTACGTTGTATTTATGTATTTTTACGCGTTTTTACGTATCAAAACGTACAAACTGTTTTTACGCTTAAACACGCAAATACGATCTGTGTTTGTGGCGTAAACAACAACCCTGGCGACAAGTCTGGGGCATTTGAGATTCGAATCGCGTGGACGGTTTTCAGACTGCCGGAGACCCTGAATGAGACACGGCATGTTGTGCCGGCATTGCTGCACACCACGGAGCACTACTCCGGGAGTAGATGCATATATGCCATGCTGCATGACCTGCACCATGGGTACTCACAGCACCTTACCAAACCTGGATGCAGCTGAGCTTCCCAGGCTCAACGCACCATTGGCTAGAGGTCTCACCGCTTGTATTGCCCAACGTAACGATACAAAATCTCTCGCATTGAAGGCCCACAGCATGCACACATCAGCCGGGCCATGCATTTGAATGCCGACCAATGGCGCCGATCCACAGTTCAGGAAAATGTCTACCCGCTGCTCATGAGGATACTTATCACGGAGATATTCATTTCGCCCTCCAGAGCTGTTGACAGTAACTGGTGCCAACATTGGTAGTACCAATGTCGGCACCAGTTACTGTCAACAGCTCTGGAGGGTACCTCTTGTACGGTACCAATTTGGTACCATTCCTGAATCGGGGGATCTGACACCGGCGAGCGCCGAGAGTCCGGACGTGCCGGTACACAAACATGTTGCGGGCCCAATGTTCCAAGGCCCGGTTTGACAGGCCAGAAGCAACTTATGGTCATTGTGCAAGGAGTATTCAGGCTCGCAGGCGCCCACGCCACCCCGGCTGACTTTGTACCATCGTCGTTGCCGTGAAAAACGCACGCTGCCGTGCCGTGACCTTGTCAGCGGTCCGAAGCCAGCAGACGGAGGTCGATCCAACCATTGGTATCCCATTTCGCGGCGCAGACGGCTACCCTTGGAGCTGAGCGCAACGTGGGGTGACGCCAAACCTTCCAGGCCATTGCCTCATAGCACCAGCATGCCGATATGCGGCAGCCGGGCGCGGCATTGCAGCCCGATGTCACGCGGGCGGGGCTAACATTGGGCAGCGGGGTTGAACGGATAGGACCGCGCCTGTCAGAGCATCACCTTGCCGATGGCAAGATGCGACATGAGGATGTCGAGCGCCGCGTTGGCATCTCGTGTCGCGCGGACAGGGTGCCTTGGGCGCAGTGGCCCGCTTCCTGCCGGGCATCAATCAGGTAAGGAGGAGCCACTCAATCAGCGCACCTGCGCGGGAAGGGGCCAGGTAAGGCAGCGAAGCCAGCCCCCCCCTTTCAAGCGAATGACCCCGTAGTGCTGGCAGCCCCAACGCCCCTGTCGTACCCAAAAAGGGGCACGCAGTACAGTAGATGAGCCCAGACCGCGCTCAGGTGCGCCCCACCTGCCTGACCGGTCCGCCTCACCAGGAAGCTGGACTCGTGGCGGGGAGGTGCGCCACAGTATGGCGCAATGTACTGGGAGCACAGGCTGGACCCCAGGCACGCACATGAGGACATACGTCACGCCGGCTCCGATGCCCTCATGTCAGGCAATGATCCCCCATATCCGCGCATGGCTGATGTCTACGGTCGAATCTGGGAGCGAGTGTTACGACAAAGGCACTACCTCGCCCGTGGCGCTGCGCCGCAGCGCTGCACCACGCGAAACCGTCCCAGCGGACAACGTGGAGTCATGAGGTCATTCGGGCGGTGTACATATCGGCGGGCGCAGGCAGCCGGGCGGTGACCGCAC
Source organism: Ostreobium quekettii (assembly GCA_905146915.1). Taxonomy (NCBI): domain Eukaryota; kingdom Viridiplantae; phylum Chlorophyta; class Ulvophyceae; order Bryopsidales; family Ostreobiaceae; genus Ostreobium; species Ostreobium quekettii. Next base: position 90,405 of record CAJHUC010000430.1, on the reverse strand, counting down.
CTGGGTTGGGCGGCAGCGGGGTCTGGAGGCCGTCCGCGCGCGGCCGAGCCTGCGCAAACACCGACCAGGGGTGCCACTTCGCCGACGGTGAGGGGGATGATGCCTCCCGCGTGCGCGCATCGGACGACCGGTGGTAGAGACTTTGAGAAGAGCCCTCAGCGGGGGATGGGAAGCTGGGAGGGCGGACTGCGGCGCGCTGGTGGCGTCTTGTCGCTGGCCCGGCTTGGGGGCGCCGGCGTCGGTTCGATCCTGTGGGGGCCGCCGGACGATTTCCTCATTCCTGATCCCCGTTTTGTTTTAATCTCGAATGCGCGCAGGGGAGCCGGCAGTCGGCCGCTCGACCGCTCGTGGCCCCGGGTGGGCGGGGGCTACCCTGCCCTGGGCGGTGGCTGAGCTCGAGCAACTCGAGGTTTGGCTTCTGTGAATCCGCTGCGTTCGGTGTCGTGGGCGCGGGGGCGAGCGATGGCCGGGGCGCCTGGCAAGGATCTGGAGTCCACAGGTGGAGACGCGGATGAGCGAGCGTTCGAGGCCTTTCTGGAGCGCTTCGGCGAGGGCGGGGAGGGCCGGGCGCCGGGCCCGCAAGGTGCGGGGGGTCGCGGCGGCCGACAGTCGGCGGCAAACGACCTGATCTGGGGCTGTGTCGAACCTGGATGAGTCATGAGGGGGGTAATGATGGCTGTGCGAATTTACGAACAGGAGGTTCGCGTTTGGGTCGGCCCCAGTGCACGAGGGTGGGCGAGGACGCGGTGGAGAACGGGGGAACGGCCGAATGGGCAGAGGGGTATCTGCCGAAGGCCGCTTGTGACGCGCCTGTGTGTGTTCTGTGGTGCGGTACGCAGACGAGGAGGGCGGCGGTGGACTGCTTCCTTTCGATGACCCCCCGCGGTGAGCTCCGGAGCGCGATTCCCGGGCGCCTGGCGCCCGGCGCGGTACGCGCGATCGGTGCGGGCCTTCCCGCTTGGCCGCGGACCCGAACACTGACACCTCTGTTGCCTGGCGACGATTCGACGGCGCCCCGCCTCGAACGTATGCACACAGAACCAGTTCGCGTCTCGTCGCGCGAGGCCACCATTGGCGGAACCCTGGCGGTGGAAGGCTCAATCTCTCGACGAGTTCAGACCGCTCCAACGCTGGATCACCCCCCCCACCCCCCCACCCCCCCACCCCCCTTCCCCTTCCCCCGCATGTGATTTCTCGTCTGTGGCACTCGCTGACGCGCTTGCGGAATGCCGCTGCGCCCCCAGGGATGAGGGCCCTGGCCAGGATTTCGGCCTGCGCACCAGCACGGGAATCCCGCTGGACGGCGCTGCCGGCCCGAGCCGGCCGGAAGAAGGGGAGGCCGGCGGCGGCGGTGACAGGGGGAGGGGGAAGGGCAGGAGGGCCGCGCGGCGGCGCACGCCACATCAGCTGCACCTCAACAAACTTTGCCAGAAGCGATACAGGTGAGGACGAAGATCGCCCAAGGTAGGACGATCTTAAAGACCCGTAAGGAGACGTAAAGAGCCGCCTGTCCCATTCGCCTTGTCTACGCTTTCGGATGGCGTTGACCACGGCGGGTTTCAAGATGGCAGCGGAAAAAGGCGACGGTGGTGTTGACGCGCGCAGGACGGGGCGCAGATGCGGTGGAAGGCCCAGATGGGCGTTTTGGATGGGTGCTCGCGCGCACGTCCTTCGTCGCCTGCGAGACGCAGGGGCTCCGCTTTGCTTCGCGGGAGCCTGGTCTTGGCCGTCTCCTCGCCTTGCCTTCGTTCGTGCTCCGAACGCAGCGCGGAGAACTTGGCAATGGCGTCGGCATGCGAAGCCTCCTTTGGGGTCGTCCCCCGAGTGAGAGCGTGGAGCCTCCCCGGCAGAGTGGCATCGATCGCGAAGGAAAAGAATGAAGAACTTCGCCTGCCGCGAGAGGACGCGTTGGCCCGCGGCCATGCGTGGCAATGCCGTGACTTAGCCGCGGCTGTTGCGCGGCCGCAGGGAGCGGCAGAGGGACAGGCGGGAGCAGCTGGAAGTGGTGGCCACGAGGCTGGAGGAGAGGACCGCCCTGTACGACAGCGTGGACCGCGAAAACGTGCTCCTGAGGGAGGCCAATGAGCGGCTGGCCGCGCTCGTCGCCGAGCAGCAGGCCGTCATCGACCGAATGCAGGGCGAGATGCAGCGGACGCGGCGCCGCGATTCGCTTGGTGAGTGGCGGGGCAGCTCCGCGGAGGCTGTTGCCAGCGTTTGCCCCGCGCGACGGTGAAAATTTTTTGTTGGGGTATGGCAATGCTCGGAAAGCCCTGGGAGGTCGCACGCGTGTCTCGCACTGTGATTCTGTACGAGGTTACAAGAACCCCGCGCCACGGTCTCGCAGCTGTTGAAGCTGCATGTGAATGCTGTAGTCTGGCTTTCATCAGCGCTGCGGTGTGCATTGGAAGTGATGGCCTCGAGCGTGTGCGGAAGCACTCTGGTGGTGTTTAGGATGGGTTACATTGGGCAGGGGAGCTCCACAAGGGGCTCTGCAGCGTAGCTGTCGCCTTTGTGAGCGGCTCAGGGGTCCATGGCCCTGGACGTTGCCTCGTTGGGGACAGGGACCCAGTTGGGCACGCTCACGGAGTATTATATCCGGTTTGCGTGGTGCTGGACAGCGGTTTGGGCTTTCAGCCTGCAGGAAGTGCTGGCAGTATGGCCAGATATTTCACAAGACTTTTCAGGAGCGCAGGCCTGGGGGTAGGGTGGGAAGAAAGTCGGCGCAAGTTTTGGGGGCCTGCAGTTGGTGCTCAGTCGATGTCCCAAAATGGAGGGAAACTGAGGTTATCATGAACTTAAGAAGGAGCAGCATGGCAGCATGCAATCAGTTATCCTGCCAAGCCAAGAACTTACAACCGAAGAGTCACAGCAGCATGTTGCACTGCTCCGGGAATGCTTACTGGCTTTGGAAAGGTAAACTGACCAGTCCACAACTAATGAACAGTGAATGTGGAAGGCGGAAAAAATCAGTTAATACGCATCCACACGATAAGGAAAGGGACAAGTGTAGGCCACCAGCCCCCTGTGAACTTTGTGTGTAGTGAACTGTGAAGCTCACAAGGTGTCACAGTTCACAGTGCAAACTCAGCTGCCGTACACGCATTCAATATGACCAGTCCCTTGTGAGCAGGAAGGCCATTTTGGTCAATGCAGCAAGGCGTCAGCAACCTGAACAACACCGCACCACCGAAGCCAACAAGTCACATCTCCTGAGCAGCAGTGCACACATGGCTGCAGGACACTATGTTGGTGGCTGAGGACTCTGTGGGGCCAAAGCAGAATGTTGAAGATTCGCTGTAACAAGGAGAAACATGTCAGACAATGGGTGCCCACATTGTGGGAAACAAAGATGGTGAGACTCTATTCTGTGATGTGGATGTCTCCAATGGCAACATTTGCAGCAACAAAACATGCGCTCAGGGAAGCCTGCGTGATGAGAGGTTTGAACAGAATCCAGGACAGGGGAGTGTCCTCAGCATCATGGGTAGCATCTGGCCAGCAGCACACTGCCAATGTGTCGCTTGCTGCTGCCATCGCGTTGCATGCGCAAGTGCAAATTCAATTCTTGCAAGAAAACAGAATCATGCACTGGCTCAACCATAACAGCCTTTTGAACAGCATGACATGCTACAATGGGCACGGAAAACATGCACTTTCCACTGCCATCTTTGGTGCCATGGTTCTGCTGTGCTTTGCAGAGAAGTCTTTGATGATAGAGACCATGAACCACAACCAGCACCAGCATTTCTCCGCATAAGTACTTTGCACAGCTTGACAGTGTAAGTTGCTCCAGGAATCGCCAGGGCAGACTGTCGCCACGGACAGGAAATTATTCAGATGTCAGCCACAGCTGTCGCGGCGACACAATCGCACACCCCTGGAGCTGCTGCTTTTCTCGTCTTAGGCTGACACACTGTCTTGCACTCCAACTGAGGGTTCTTGCTACCGTGTCTTCTGCTAGCTGTGTTCTCGTGCGACTGTGGCAGGCATATTGTCAACAGAGTGGGACAGGTTCTCAGCGGCATGGCCCATGGTGCTCATCTTGTTGCAGTTGGAAGCTCTGCATCGAGTTTCTGCAGTGTGGAAAAGAGTATAACTGACCTTGCTGCTCTGTGCCCTTTTGGTTGTGCAGTTCGACAGCTGTCAGACCCTGGGCTGTTGCATGGGAGCCTGCAGGCATCTGGATCGAAGATTTCAACACAGGCTCCCCTGCGATCAGCCGGCCAGGGCCCTGACGGCCAGCAGCTGGGAGTGGGCCTGGGGCACATGCCCCAAACCTCTAGTGGGCTCGACCAATCCATGCTGGCCCCCCTTTCCCCTGCTTTGGATCCCTCCCCTTTTGCTTCTGGCTCCCACGACAGCCATCAACTGCCGCACCAGCAACGGTTTGGCCGTTCTACATCCCCATCAAGCTCCTCTGGGGTACCTGCCGGCCGGATTCCCATGGTTCAGGTTCAAGGCCACACAGTGTCTCCCTTTAGCACTGAGGCCCTTCAGCAACGACACAGCGCTCATGGGCCTCAGTACATTGATGCTGTTTACACCAATCCACAGAGAGTGGGCACGAGTCCCCAGTGGGGCTTTCTGGAAACGGGACAGCCAGGGGCCGCGGGGCCCTCGAATCCAGATCTTGGCAGCCTGTTGCAACGGACTCAGGAGCAACTGTCGCTGGCCCCAGTGCAGGGCTTCAGGCAAGGCCTTCATGAAGAGCAGCTCAGCAGGCCGAGAAGGGCTTCATCTGGCTTGGGCGCACCCCCACTGGTGCATCTTCCAGGCGCAGGTGCAGGCACCGCTGCACCTTCCCCTGGCTTCGAGCCATCGCTGCCACGGGAGGGTTCGATTTCGTCCGGTGACTTGTCCACAGGCGTGGCTGTCAATCTGGGAGGGCTGATGGGCAAGATGGAGATGCAGGTGAGGGCCCTCCAGGACGTGTTGGATAGCCATGCCATCTGCAACGGCAGCAAACCTGTCAGCGCACCCGTGGCGCAGATGCTGGGTGACATGGTGTCCAACATCACAGAGACGGAGGTGAGCATCGCGAGGCTCAGAACGCCCAGGCCCTCCGACCTGGTCAGCACCTCCCAGTCGGGGTTCCAAGTGCACCTCACCCTGGAGGAGATGGAGAAGTTCAGGAAGTGCTTGGCCATGCTGGGGCTGAATGCCTACCAGAAGGACGCGATGGTTGAGCTGAGGGCGGAGCATCTGGCATGCCTGAGAAGGATATTAGAAGAGAGATATAGGCTCAATGTGCAGGTAGGTGATGCTGCTGTTGTGTGCCTGCTCACAGGAAGTACCTTGTAGAGATTCATTCAGAGAGTCATTTAGAGTGTACCATTTAGAGTGTCATGTGTAGTATGGTATTGTGCATGTATGGTATGTGGATGGTATGCTATGTTTGCATGTGCTGCTATGGAAAATGCTGTAGTGCGATGAATGGAATGGATGAATAACAGCAACATGAAAAACATACAGTTGGGTGGCCTCTTTAAGGACAACTCCTGTGACAACCCCATTTCACCGGCATTATTGGCCGTTGGCCATATTGAGTTCCGCAGCCCATTGAAAGCTGTAGAAGCCATTTACGGCACATTTAACATCGTAGAATGTGTAGAGTAGATTGTTTATTTTTAAGGGTATGCTGGTATCAAAATATTGTTAGTACTTTATGCGTTCCCCAATAAGAAGCGTAGTGCTTTACTTGGTAGCATTGATTGTCGATAGGCAGTCGTCCAATCGAAGGAGGGTGGTTTTGAACTGGGTGACCAGGGCTATGGGGTTGCGAACGCCCCTGTGCCTGCGTTAACACAGCGTAAAGGGTTCGCATCATAGCCTTTGCCATTGCTGCGGTCCTGCCCTTTTGCACCAGCCATTCCCCGAACTTGGATCTCTCTGCCGCCACCCGTCGAATAGTTCTTTCCCCACAGTTGAACTTGTTGGCCAAGGCAGCGTGGCCGACTTTCGCTTTCAAAGAATCCAACATACCAACCTTCTGTTCTATCGTCAACCTCGTGCGTTTACCGCCCCCTTGAGCAGCCGATGATTCCACCGGTAGTCGCTTGAACTTGTCTTTGTTCGCGCCAGAGCCATCGGCATTGTCTTCGCCCAATTGTTTGGCAATCTCCGAATCACTCCCAAACAAGATTTGGCCTATTTGGTCAATGTCCATAGCATCGAAAGGTGGCAGCAACTAGCCCATACACTGCCCTTTGTCGGCAATGGATCGAGGTGGCGCAACAACCCGATCGTTGCAAAGGCTACACACACGATCCATTTCTGAGTCGCCATTGGGATCGACTTCTCCACAGATCCCGTGGAGGTACAGAGCACACACCCAGAGCACTTGTGTATAGTGTAGCGAAGCGGTTGGGGGGTGTCGAGGGGTGGTCTACACTTCTTGCTTTCAAGCCATGGTGGCGCCCTCCACACGCTGAAACTGCCTGTGGCGACGTCTTTCTAGTACTTTAGGTCGTGCCACTAGATATGGCCGATTTTGACCGACCTTATCGACCGTTTGGCCTTATTCAGGGTGGCCTTAAAGAGGACACCCCACTGTATTGGTCTTGGCACGAGTACCTGCTGACTTCAAGCCTAGTGACAGCATCAGTCTTAGCCACAAACCAACAAGGCACTGTGGTGTGTCCGTCCACTGCTGGCAGAAATCAAAATTTGCCCGTAGCTGGGAAGTCTTTGCCTGAAGATGGCTAGCATTGTCCACCTGAAGCAGACAGGAGTGGTTGCGGCCTGCTGCTTGTGTACCAGGCGGGCTAGCTCAACCAACTCTAGGGGAGAAAATGTGTGCCTGGACAAAGGTTGTGTGCTGCGCAAAAGTGCTAAGCATGCGTTTGGGGTTTGGCAGCGCAGAATCTTGTTGAAATGATCAATTTTCTGAGCAAGGGTCTCCTGTGCCATGTTGAGTATGTAAGCTATTGTGGCGGAATTGCTACACGTATCTCTATGAGCAAGAACAATATGACAAGCGATGTCTTGTGGCCCCCTTGGCAAATCTCATGCGCATGCCAACACTTGTCAAATCTGGACAGATGCTGTTGTCTTCCTTTTCATGAGCGACCCAAAATATTTCCCATTGCAGTGACAGCAACTGCTCTGGCCTTTGCATCCCATGATGGGCACTGCACGCAAGCAATAATACTCTACAAGGCAGTGGCCTGCACAATGTCGTGCCGATGAAATTCCAAAAGCTGTTGCAGAAGGAAGCCCGTGGCCTCTGAAAACTTTGTATTGCGATGTAATGTGTGTATTGCTTCAGGTTGTTTGGCGTAGGTTTGCAAGGAATGGCTGGTTCTTGAAATTCTTGGCCCGCAGCTTGTATATCACACCAAATGATTATAAAAGTGAAGCCAAGTATGTTTGAAACAGGTCCTGGAGTCCACTTCTACATACAATGCTATGCTGCTGCATGGAGTACTGTGCTGCCATGCAAGGTGCCACTTGCTCAAATCATGAGACACAGCAGCCAACAAGAAACCACAGAATTGCGATATCGCCAATCAACAGCACTGACACAGGAACAGCTGCCAGTTTCTGAGTCACCCATCGATAATGCCCTCGTGTACATCCAAAATCTGCGCTCTGCACACACTGTAGTCTTCACTACTGTTCTCCTGACATCGCCAGCTGGGTGCAAGGGCTTGCCTTGTTATGTTGCTGTGTTGTGACAGTATGTATTCAATGGAATTGGACAGTTGATTACGGAAGTAGTTTCTGCAATCTGTGCGCCGTGCTCCTTGTGTTCGAAGCAATGATCTGGCTATTGGGGATGGCTGCCCAGGCGGCAGCTGCACTGAGAGCTGGTGGCGCTGGGTCCAAGGACATGAGGCTGGTTTGGGATCTAGTCAAGCGCAACGTCGGGCAGGAGCAGCAGGCATTTGTGGACGGCCTCCGCAGGGTGTTGTTAAGCATCCTGGAGCCGACACAGGCAGCGCTGCTGCTGGTTGAGGTTCATCCAGGCTCGGTGGATGTTGCAAAGCTGACCACCGCAGTTGCTGTGCTTGGCGGCGAAGGAAGCGGGGGAACAACCAGCCACATGTAGGGGCTGTGATGCAGTTTGAAGAACCAGAAATTAGGTCGTATTGGAACAGCACTCGCCACTGAGACGTTTTTGAACCATTTTCCTGTCTACAGCAAACAAGAAGCGTCCTCTGACAAGCGTGATACCAAAGTATGGAGCATGCATCAATGGTACCAAACCTGTACTTTGAGGGTGTGGATATGAATAGAGAATCAGTTGCTGGGTGGGGTGGGCACATTTCATGGATTGGTGGGCTCTCTCATGGCCGGGCTATTCTGGGTGTGGGCGTGGATTAAGCAGTGGAGGCTGAAAAAGCTTGTGACAACGAGTTTTTTAGCCATCCACACTTCGCTGTGGGCCTTCAGCCCTGTGGGATTGCTATCGGCAGTTGTAACTCTGTTGCCTGGGATGAGCTCCTCACCTCTGCCAGGGCAGCATGCATGGCCCGGCGCCTCAGATGGCCCAACTTCCATGGCCGCGCCTTTAGCCATTGCCATTCAAATGGCACTGAGTGCAGTTTTGCAGAATTTTACCATGTATCCAGCACGCGCACCTGCAAAGTCACCAAATGGAAATTGGTGGGGCCGTTGGGGGTTTTCTGCGTCGTCGAAAGGCCTCCCTGTTGTGCATTGGGAGCCCTTGTACCAAATTGCAATCTGCCTGTTGGGCTGCGCGCTTGCGAGGAAAGAGCAGATGCATCGTGTGGTGTTATGGCAGCGTCCCAGGACGCACGCCGTGTTTTGTCTGTGAGGGACAAACCCGCATCATCCCAGGAGATTTATCTACGGTGACGTAAGGCGCAAGCCTTGCAGCGCAAGTCAGAAGATTCCAAGGGAGAAGGAGCCCGCCGCTGGCAAGATGAGAACGCTGGGGCGTGGTGCGTGGCGTCGAAACCTCAAAAGAGGCAGAAGTTCCATTAGGGGTTAGCACTTCTGCATCGGTGTGTCGTATTTGGCATGCATGGGACCATACCCCTTTGCGGCACGAAGCAGCCCTGACCACAGACCAGATGCTCAGATTGTTCCTCTGCAACCCGCCGCGAATGGGCCGCACCATCTTTTGGAACAACGGGCTAAGCAACAGATGGGGTAGCACTGTGTGGACATTGTTTTGGATGCCAACGCCGCTCCCCACCAGATGAAATCACGGAGGCACCCCGTTATCGTTGCTGCATTGCCATCATGATGACCGCCCGGAACGGTGGATGCATCTCTGACAATGTGATTCTCCTGTGTCAGCAACAGATGCCCCAGACAAACCCAGGCGCAAAGCACCCACCGATATGGAACAACGTGCTGGTTGGATTGGGATCCGTGGTCCAGCGAACACAACAAATGTGCGTTCAAACCACTAATGTGAGTTCAGAGCGACTGTGCCCCAAGGAATCCCATTCAGCTCCTTTCCGCCACTGCAAACGCTCAGAGCGCCTTTGGGTCGCGATCTTCCATGCTCAGCCCTTCATTCGATGGGTATGTGCACCTTTGGCCAACGCCCCATGTCGAACAAACCGCTGGCGCTGTTCTGTTTACACCAATCGCTGGCACATCTGCTGGATTGTTTTTGTTCGTCCATTCTTTTGTCCACCAGCCAAAGCGCAGCAACGGCGTTTTTGTGCCTGTTCACGCCTGTTCCATTGGCACAGTCATTCATATCGCTTGAATATGCAGCTCATGTGACAGACGTTACGGCATCCATTCGACTGGAACCACGCCCAATGGGAAAATGAAACCAGTTCACGGGAGATGTCGACTGCACGACTTGAGTGCGCCCAAGTGGCCTCGTTGCACTACATACTGTAACATGCAGTACGCAGCACAACACATGCTGTGGGACAGCTCTGTCGAGCCCCAGCCACTGAGTTGCACGTGTCAAGAAGCCAAAGCCGCAGGTGAACAACGCAGTTGTGGCGCAGACCAGGCGCAGTCTCATGCGAAACACAGCGCAGGAACAAAGGCCTCGCTTCATGAAGCAAGGTCGATGTACAAGGGCCAACGTCAGTACAACGGACAAAAATACAACCGCCAAAAACTGAAGAAACATTCGTTTCCCCAGCACTGTAAACTTCGCAGCTGGCGCGACATCGCACCCGCATCGTCCACCAACGAATCATTGCATCCGACAACGGAATTTCAGCACCAAATGTGCCGATTGACCGCCACACTCGAAGAGAATTGAGTTCCGGCCCTTTTCGTCCTGCGAAAGGGCTTCAGATGAATTGCCACACCGTCGCGACGTGGAAACAATTTCTTGCCTTCACTTGGCAAACAACTGCAGAATGGGGCCGTGCTGGTCAAGCAGTGCAGCGCCAATGGTGCGCCCCAGATCCCAGTCGGCTGAGAGCAGCATGGCATCAAGAGGTCCCTAATCCCGAGGGGTGCCTGCGCCAGGTCTAATAATCTAGAAAGCTCCCTTGACCAGGGGCTCTCGTTATCTTGTGCAGTTGATGGCGAAAACGCCATACTCTTATTCATTGCACCTCACCAACAGGAACACTCAACCATAGAATTATTTCCGGAGGATTGCTGGTGCCGTGATAGTGCACTCTCAATCCCTGGTGCCCTTGATTCCAGCACGACGCCATTCGCTTGTTCCGTGGCATGTCGCCAACGAATGAATTCAACCCTCGAACTGCACATGCATCAAGCCCAGGTCATGGGGCAAACGGGCCTGTTGCTCCATCTCGCTTTCACAACTCTGCCCGTCAGTCCCCAAATGAATATTGATGCACATCAGTAACCAGCAAAAGCAGACAGCGTAACCTCCTGGCTTTGGACGCTGCCAGCCCACCCCGCCACGGAGATTTCCTGTCCGCCCCCAGACATGTTGCCGCATTCTGTTGAATCACAGTGAGTTTTCAGGCGGCCCAGGTGCCTCGAGCTGTACTCCCCCAAAGCCCGATCCTGCGGGCTGGCCCAGGAGTTCAGCGTGCCCACCCCGACCTCGATTGCGCCCTCGCCAAACTCGTCTTCTGGCTCCTTTGGCGGGTCGTTGTTGGGAGGCACCACATGGATTCTCGCAGCGGACGGGGGGCTTCTTCGACCTGTCTCCCGTGGGGACAGTCTTGGGGACATCCTTCGGGACGGTCTCGGGGATGGCCTTGGGGATGGCCTTGGGGACCGTCGAGGCATGTCAGCGCCCCTTAGATGGGCCGTGTCCAGTACACTTCTCGCCTTCCTCCTGTCCCCTGGCAGGTTTGCGGGGCTGGCCCTGCCCTCAGGCCTTCCCTTGTGTGTGGTGGTGTCTGCCCACCCACCGGAGTGGTGCTTGTGCACCAAGTCCATCTCGGCCCGGGGTGCCCGCTTTGCATGTACATGGGTGGCGTCTTTACCCCTTCTCATGGGTTCGTGTGCTGAGTCCTGAGACCACAACTTGCTGGAGGAGCTGTAGGTGGGGGAGTGGCGCGACACGACGGAGTCCTCATCGCCAGAGTCTGGGGAGGAACTCCAGCCACCTGTTGAAAACCTCCTGCTGTCAAAGCCACGTTCAGAACCCACTGGCGTTTCAGATCGCTTGCCAAACTCCCTGTGCCTGAAGGCTGAAGGGGAGCCCATGGGGGAACTGTTAGTACGTGGCGTGGCAGCTCTGCGTGCTGTATACTCTGCGTTTGCGTAGACCCAGCCGTCAATATTTGCAACGATCTGTACACTGTCGGACTGCATACTCCTGTCAGAAAAGCTGTTCCTGTTCATCTTGGTGCACAGGTAGCCACCGAGATTGCACAGAGACAGTGGCTGCTTTTGCTGTTCCGCCGCCCTCTTCGCCTTTCCCTTCACAACCTTGGGGAAATCCCCAACCTTGGGGGGCAGCATGTCTACTACCACGGCACTGGTGTCCTGGTGGTAGGCCCAGTTGTTCTGAACCAACGCCAGCTCGATCAGCTTTGTTGCTGCAGCCTTGACTGGCGTCCCACGGATGAGCTCCACTGCCTCTGCCCACTGGACCATGTCCCAGAGGCCACTGCTCCCCATCAACAGCCTTGCACCGCTCGTCGGCAGATATATCTGTGGGCCAGCCAAAATTCCCTGTCTCAGGCCATCAGGTCAAGCACTCTGCCAGAGAACTCGGCTGAAAACAAAGCCGACATTCGCCACACACTATGGCCAAGCGGTTCGCCGCCGCAGTCGCTGTTTGCAATGCATGGCCCAATCCAACACCCAATGTGGCATCTCACGCACAACGCCAATCTCCTCAAGACCATCAACCTTCGCAGGACCGTCTCCTCAAGACACGGACACATCGAGCGGGCCAAGTTCAGTCAGCAATGGGAGCCTGGGAAGGCCCATGGGCCGGGGTCCCACCTGGAACAGGTGCGGGCACGATGTGATGTGCTCTCCGGCGGCAAAGTCGCCGATGGACCTGCTGACGGAGACGGACCCTGGAAAGGCCCTCAGGGGCCCCACCCCCTTCTCCTTGGCGTGCGCCGGCCTCTCCGGCCTGTACGGCGACGCCAGGGCCAGCTGCATCCCCCTGGCCGCCAGGCGCTCGCGCTCAGCGTCGTTGCACTCGATGCGGTGGCTCAGCGTGGCCATGAACGAGTCGGTGCCGGTGTCCAGAACGGCGTCCGCGTCCCCCACGTTGGCCATGGTCAGCAGCCGCCCGCACAGTAGGGCCAGCGTCACGGTGGTGCCTACGGGGGAAAGCGAGAGGGAGTTTAGGGGCGGGATGCTCGCCGAGTTGCAATGCCTGGATTGCGTGCCTGGATCGTGATTGAGCGCAGGTGTGAGTTGGGCGCCTGCGGCTTGGTGCGTCAGTCGCAGCCCGGCTGGGCCGGCAGGGGGCGCTGGACGGAGGCCGTTGCGCTTTGCCGTTGGGACGTTGCCCCCGGACGCGTCTCCAGATGGCCAAACAGTGCACAACAACGGGCACAGAAAAAAAAAAAAGGTGAAGGCATGGGCGTTCGAATGACGCCGGGATCGACTGGAGGGTGTGCTGCCGGAATGAGGAAGCCAACAGGACCTTGGGGCCCGGGCCATTTGGACGGGGGCAAGAGCCGCATCGGAGACTCTGGCGCACGCGACTGCGGGACGCGGCTGGGCGCCAAGGGAGCGTTTGAGAATGCGGGGCCAGCGGGGGCGCTCACCTGAGAGCTCCCCAGAAGCCTCGGTGAAGAACTTTCGCTCGATGGTGACAAAGGCGTCAATGACGGCGCTCCTCACTTGCTGGCAGAAGCCCTGAAACTCTGCACAGCGCCATCGACGAGGGATTAAACGAAAGGGACAGCAATTTCTGGCGGCAGGTCGCCGTTTGCGCTCTGCCATCCTGACTGGGTCGCTCACTACGAAAGTACCGAGGGGGCCGTGTCCCTGGAGCGTACATCCCACTTCAGAAAACGCTCCCGTGAGTGTTACAGGCCGGGAGTGGGCCACGCGTACCGACACGCTGTAAGGCGCTTAGCTGCGTCGTTCGGAACCGACGTGGCCTCTTTGGGCCGCGTACATCGGGCCACGAAGCCACCCAATTTCAAGCGAAAAGGTATTCTCCCCCATGCGTAAGGCCGCGTCTGTATTGTGATTGGGGGCCACGCGCGGGCCCATGGCCCACCGACGGCAGTACATCCGCCGCCCACCTGGACTCTCGATGTCCGGCAGAGGCGTCTTGGGCACCATGGGCCCTAGCACCTTGCCCATGTTGGCCCGGACAAAGCTCGCAGCCCCCGCGCCGCCGTGCCCGTCGCACATGCAGTAGAACGACCACTCCTCGCCCGCCTCCGTCGTGGCGAAAGCATCCCGATAGAAGACAACATCCTGCGCACCCGGGAACACCGATCGGCGATCGAATCCACCGCTGGCACTCGCGCCATCTCTCACCGGCGCCTCTCTGCTTGGGTGGCCCCGTTCTGCCTGTGAAAGCAGCCTAGCTCGGGGCCCAAGCTTGCCCCAGAGGGGTTCATTGTTCGCGTCCATTCGTCCCACCCATTCTGCTGGGAGGGAGCTCCAGTCACCAAATTCATTGATCCCCGGGTCTGTGGGCCGAAACATTTCAATAGCACGGAAATCGATGCGGCAAGCCCCCCACCGAGAGCCAAAAGCTTTTTGTCGGCCCGCCTCTAAACTTGAAACGGCCCTCACCCCGCTCAAATGACTGGTTCCCGCCGTGACACAGCACGATGACTGGACAATCTGCCGCGCGCAAAACTCGACGACGACTGCCCGACTCACGCGAGCCGGCGAGAATCGCGGCTCCCGAGCGGCCGACGGCTCCGCGCGCTCCCAAACCCCCGGCCGTGGCCGCGCGAGACCCCCACCTCCCCGTTCACCGTCTTCTTGCACACGGTGTGCTGCGCCCGCAGGCGGCCGAACGCGGGTCTGGGCGTCATCGCCGGTGACGCGCTCTCGGACCTTGGGGGGGCGTCCATGCCTGGCGCGTGCGGCGCGCCGGAATCCCTGCCTGCCAATCCCACAGCGCTCAGTCAGCGAGTGCGACCCAGATTTGTCCCAGCCGCCATGCCGATGGGAGTGGGCCCAAGGGGCGGGCCCCAGGGCGCCCCGGGAATCGTCGCGTTTGCCTTCGGTGATGGCCTACCTCAGGGCGGCGCCGTGGCGGGGTGGGGGGGGTGCGGAGCGTCCACTGGGAGTGCCGAGGGTTTGCGCCCCGTCTTTGGGCGCGGGGACTCGCCGTGCAAACCCCTTGTCACCCTGTGCATGGGGCCATCCTACAGGAAACGGCTAAGTCCACAGGTCACCGCGCTGGCCAACGCCGGCCAGTGACAGACGCCCGATGTGTGAGACTGCGAGTGACGTGACCGCCTCAATGGCCCTCGATTGAAATGAGGCCCGGCTGGCGCGTGAGGTACGGGCGGAGTGACCTGGGGTGGGCGGGGAGGGGGGCCATCGACGCCAGGGGGCATCATTCTGGCCGTTGCGCAGCCTTTTTTGTTGCCTTGGGAGGCGTTGACCCTCCTCATCATCATCATGATTTTTTACAGAACAAGGCAATGAGGTAGGCACTGAGGCGTTGATCCACGCCGAGGCTGACGATACTTGAGGCGGCTCGGGTTGATCAAATTTGGTGAACCGCGCCACATGGTGCGTGCCGCGTTCTGCGCCACGGTACTGCGCTGTATTCACGGGTACCAGCGATTGCCATCGAGTACGATCAAGCACCAATTGCCGTCCGGTGACGTTCACTGCCGGTATTGTGCGTGCCCCCGAGCGAGCTTGTCCTCATGTAGGGTCATGTCATCTGGCCCTCACCGGATGCGCATGTGACCCGATGGAGTCGAGACCCTTGTTCAACGAAGCAATGACTACGTAAATAGAACAGGGTGATCATCGAGTCATGATGGCGCCAAGTGGACCGCAACACAGCCAGCCCCTCCGCAATTGGAACCGCGGCATTCCGACCCTTGGTTTGCCGGCCCCTGCCTGCTCAGGGCGAGGGGTGGCCGGACCACCTTAATCCGCACCGACCTGGTCGAACTTGTTGCAACCTTGGGGCGTCCCTACATGTGGCAGGGCGCCGTGCAGATGCACACGACATGTCGCATCGGGGATTCATTAAAAAGCTATGTGACAATCCTCAGGGCAGTTGGGCTGGGCGGCCTTGCAACATAAACTATACTGGGAACTGAGGGACAGGAGGGCGGGCTCTGGTCAGGTGGATGGCGGCCACGAAATCGCGCCGGGGTTTGGATGCCCAAGACGGGCGTGGCGGCGCGGTGCGATGGGCTTTTCCGAGGTTTAGACTATGTATCCAACGAGCCTCGCCAACGAGAGCAATTAGATTGTGCAATTGTTGCCGCTGTTGTTCACTACTGCAATGGTTTTCCATGCTCACATGTGGCAATCCGGGATGCGAGCGCGGCGCTGGGAAAGCTGCTCCGCCGCTAACCCGTTTAAAACCCGAGTTGTGGAAAGTGGTAGCTGTGCCGCATTTCGAAGGCCACCAATCGGTCAGCATGTGAAGACGATAACGAATTTTAAATGTACGAT
Organism: Ostreobium quekettii; assembly: GCA_905146915.1. Classification (NCBI taxonomy): domain Eukaryota; kingdom Viridiplantae; phylum Chlorophyta; class Ulvophyceae; order Bryopsidales; family Ostreobiaceae; genus Ostreobium; species Ostreobium quekettii. The sequence goes on along the minus strand of CAJHUC010000430.1, from coordinate 74,445 downwards.
TTGGCCCCATTAACACAGTATGAGCCCATTTCCAATGCAATACCGCCTGTTTGAAACGGGAAATTTTCCAGGGGCTGTGGTAACAAATGAAGGCAGGTGCAGAGGGGAAGGTTCCCGGACGTGGAGGGCGGCGATTGCCCCTGGCGCGCGACAGGACATATTGCGCAGTGCTTATCCTCAGGCAGTCGCAGAAATCATGGTGCGATTAACGGACAGGCAGTGTTCCGAAGGCAAAGGGATCGCTGGCCGAGCGCTGGACGTTGGATTCGTCCAAATTGGGCGGGGGTCGACGTGGGTGCTTTCATTGCTTTAATTGGTGTGTGTCCTGATTGGAATTGTGACTGGCACGTGATGCCGGGGCCCAACGGGGCTGAAGAAGGGCTTATCACTTGCCATTCTGCGAATGTCAGCGAGCTGTCTGCGCATTTGTGAACTCTGCAGGCATCGCTACTCTCAGGCAGGGTTTGTGTGCTCACGCGCAAGAACGAGGACAAACGAGTCTCAATCGCTTGAACGTTGTGACTCATCCCTGCAACCAGAGCCTTGTCCAGCATGGCTCTCGCGAAGATTTGAACATCCTTCGGCCCGGCGCGCACACTTGGCAGAAACCGTGTGACTTAATGCATAACGCTGCTTGCTCCCTGTTTACCTGTTCCCAAAGCAAGGCGCTGTGGTTTCGGCCCCCTTTTCGTCGTTTCTATCTTTCGACATATCCAACCACACTCGTACTGCACAAACTTGGGAAATGTTGCACAAGGCCTCATGCTTGGCTGTACCATTTCTGCGTGCGACTGCTACGCTTCTCGCATTGCGACGGGCCGGTGCACGGCTATCAAGTGCGCAAGAGTGCAGGAGGAGTCAGCTGAGGACGAAAAGCAGTCGATCACGTGTACATAAGACGGCGTAGTGCTCGCAATGTTCAACACATGCACGACTCTTGAACCCTCCAGTATTTTGCGCAAGCGCTGTGCCGAGTGCTGCCGTGCTTTTGCCGCGTTGGCCGTACATTTCGCGCCGAGTGCTGCCGTGCTTTTGCCGCGTTGGCCGTACATTTCGCTCCGTGAAAATCACCTCGTGCACCGTAATAAGCAGGCCACACTTACCCGGAAACGCCGGCTTGCTGTGTCCGACAAAATGCCCAGCCCAAAAGGGGGCCTCAAGGAATGGAAAGCACACGAACGTCAACAGGTTCACCCACATTTGCGCAGTCCCCTTTCAATTTGGTCTCGCACCTCCTGGTCGCCCCCTGGCGGCTGCTCCGCCAGTGTCCGGGGCACGGCTGAGCCACGCGGCCGGGCTGGTCTTGATTGCGAGCCCCCTCTCCTTTTGGTGCCCCTTCTAGGGCCGCGTGCGAGAGCATCGTCCCTCGGCTGAGGGGGCGCCAATGCCGTAGACAGTACCGGCCGTTGTCCCTTGCCCAGGACTTGCGGCCTGGCTTCAGCGGGGCGACCCGATTACCTTTCGCAACCGGTCTCAGGTGTGTCAGACGCGCTGGGGCGCGGCCCATGCAGGGGCTAAGTTCCCTGCAGAAATCCCCCTCTCCCTGCCCCAAAGTGGCACTGCTCGTGTTTGACTCTTTGCACTGTATGTAAGGTGCCTTATAAGCACACGAGACAAGTGCACAACACAGTTCAGGACTCGGACATACATAGCGTGGGCTCAAAGAACACCACATGGGTAGAAGTACAGACATGTCTGTGGACCGATGTGATCGTAAGACACCCAGGCGTCGTCAACCGCGCCGGGCAATAGACCAGGCCAGAGGGGCCTGCCCATTTTGCAAGAAATTCTTCTTTTTGAAGCAAGAACCTTCTGCCCCTTTTCCTGGCTAATGTTTAACGGAACCCCTTTCAATGCTGTAGGTGATGACACCAAAGTCTCTGAGTGCAGCAATCGCAGCATGCTTCAATGCAGAGCGGCACTAGCACCACAGCTCAGTTGCCTTCCATCCAACATGTGGGCCGCTCATGCTAGAGTTTCGTTGCGAGTCAACATAGAACCTAGCAAATTGACCCCATTCACTCAGTAGTCTGTCAGGGCTTCGTTGCACTCAAGACCAGCAAATGATCCACAGCTTGAAGTAGCAGAGCACTAAAAACTGACTGCCTCTTCTGCCTTGCTGCAATGTAAAGTGGACAAAAAGCAGGTGGACATCCACACTCATATTTATGGCACGACACATGCACACGATACAAACATAGATAATAGCTGTGAACAATGGCCGTTATTTGTTGAGCTTCAAAGAGGACCGCCTCTGGGCCTGAGAGACCTGCCAAAGCTTCCCCTTTGGAACTAAATCATACGTCATCTTGATGCTGTGCTTGGATTGCAATGATCCCTTGTGCCATTGTTCACTATGTTTTCTGGACCAGGTGTACCAAAAGTGCTGAGGGGCCAACTGCCAAGTTCAGTCGATTTTCTTGTTGTTGGGCTTCCCCCAAGGGTGATCAAGGTCGTATGCTGGTGCACTTTAAATGGGCTCTCCATAAGATATGGTCATTTCTGGCCCTTCTCTTGGTGTCTGTCCACTCGAATGGGGCACAGATGCGCAAGCGTTGGAAAAGGAGTCAAGGAGTCCTCGTTGATCGCGTGTCAAGGATAGAACTGGAAAGGAGTGGCCAGTCATGGGCAGGCACAGTTCAAACCACCTGACTGTTCATCAATGGCGACACCCACGCCACCAACTGCAGGTAGATCCCCTTGCAATCCATCTGCTGGCTTCGCAGCACGATCGATTGCACTCGCAGTTTGTGGGGTTGGTGGATTCAACGACGCCGGGTTCTTGGGTTTGTCACCAGAAGCACGTTGGCTTCTGCATTGCAGCACATTTACGTCCTCGTTCGCTACTGCACAAGCACAGCCTGGATGGGCCACCAGCACAACTGCACAGGCCGTTTCCCAATGCACTTCAGGGCTGCTGCGCCTGAATTCTTGTGTTGCATCCTGTGCCGAAGTTTTGCTCGGAATACCTCCAAAAGAGCGTAGCCTATTTTTTCAGTGGCTTGACACCGAGGAGCGAAAGGTCGCTTTGCTGCCCCAAAGGCTTGATACACAACACGGCAACGTCACTGTTGCGTGCGAAATGCGGCCATGCAGAAACAAAGGTGGCAGCCCTCCACCCCCCGCCCACCCACCCGCGCACCCCAAAAACTGTCTGCCTGGTCACCGGCATCCACCCATGTCTTCCTGACCAGAAGCGCACCAACTTGACGTCGATCTCATTGCGAAAAGACCCCCCCGCCAGGCTGTGAACCGCTCCCTCCAATAAAGCGCGCCAGCCGGCGTCACTTTCGCGCCAGCTCAACCCCAGCACACCCTACATCCCCTTGGCATAACGTTGCACAACACTGCGCGTGTGAGGGATGAGGGCCCGCACAGCACATGCGAAGGTGACGGTCCCTCGAAACGCACCAAACCCATTACTAATCTCCGTCCCGCAAGGGCGCACCACGACCTTATCCGCAGCCCATCCTCGCAGCCCTAACGTGGAGCTCTCCCACTCTTCCCACTCACTTCGTAACGCGCCTCAACCCCCCTTCACATGTGCGTACGCCACCCCAATGCCACCGCCTGTCGCGTCGGAGGCCTGTGGGGGCCGCCGTCACTGCACCCTGCTGCCCTTGCCATAAAGGCGGACCGTCATCGCCTCACGCGACGCAAGCCCGCCGCTTAAAACCCGGGCCGCACAACTCAAGACGAAGAAGAAGGAGGAGGAGACTGAAGACGGAAGACGAGGGAGGAGAACAGCCCTGGGCGGGAGAGGCGCTTCTCGATGGCGTGCCTGGGGCAGGAGATGGCGCCGGAGGCGGGGAACGGAGAGTCGCCACGTCTTCAGGCGACGCCGGGGCCGAGCGACAGGGACTCATCCAGCCCGGCGTGGACGTCTTCCGCGGACGGTGCGCGACACGAACGGGGGCCCTGCGTGGCGATAGTGTTGCTCGTGATCGGCTGGGTCGGAAATATCCGCTCCGTGATTCGCGGCGCGAGCGTAGTTATGATTATGGGGGTGGGAGAGCCATGACTTCCCGCCTGAGAGGAGCCATGGGATGCGGCGGTCTTTGTGCGGGTGGTTGGGTGGGTTGGCGTTGGTTCACGCGGCAGTGCTGTGGGGCAACGGCGGCCGGATCAGGTTGCCTCGCTCGGCGCGCTGACGTGGGCCCGCGGCTGCAGAGGCGGGGTCTGCAGAGGCGGGGTCTCGGGTCGCGCGCGTCCAGGGATGGCATCCGCAGGGACTGGGCCTGCCGGCTGTTGACGTGTCCGGGCCGGGGGGGTGGGTGGGGCCGGGGGAATTTGTCAGGAAAAGAGAAGGATGAGCTGGTCGTGCGATAGGCGCCACCTCCTGGGCAAGTGTTCGCGAGGATCTTTCCCGCAGTGCGAGAAGATGACGCAGAACCTCCGGTGCAACAAGAGATGCCGGGGGCAGCCCAAGGCGAGCGCATGCAAAGCTCAAGGCTGCAAAGCCCAGCGCCAGCAGAGAGATTGGAGGTGTGAGGTGCGCCTGGCTGGAAGCCGGGACCTTCTCTGGGGCTGTTTTGGCGTCGGTTGGTTTTCGCGCGGCCGGGGCGGGCGCTGTGGGCCCCGGCCATGGGAGGCGGCGCGGCGCCACACATGTGTGTGTGGGTGCGGGGGCCGGCGTGGGCTGGCTGGGTGCGCCCCCCCCCAGCGGCGTCGTGCTCTGCGTGGGTCATGGGGCGCCGGGCGTCAGCAGTGCGTCACGGAGAGTAAGGCGCGGGCGGGGATGTGTGTCCGCCACACGGGCCACCGCGGCGGGGGTGTGAGCAACGAGAGCGCGGGCGTGACGACCGTGCAACCGACCATGACGATGGGCCGCGGCAGTACGAGCGCGGCGGTACAGGCCTGGCCCAAGGAGGGATACTCAAGGAAAAAAGAGGGACCAATGTATGGCCCAAACCAGCCAGAAACCTCCACGTTGGCATGCGCCGTGTTGAGTGCGCTGGTACTTAAGGGAGTGCAAATCCGTGGACTGCACTTGGGCTATAATGGGCGTCACAACCAAGCAGATTGCTTGTTCGGAATCGATTGTTCATTGTCCTACGTAAGGGGGCGGATTGCCATCACCCTTGCCCCTGGCCAGGTTCGATCCCGGGTTTAGTCATCATGCTCTTCGCCATCCACAGTTCAACAACATGTGCGTCATTCATCTGTTGGTTGATTGCTGGGGGCTGCCAAGGTTGCCACAGGGCCCCAGCGGCATTCAACCTCACCGTTTTCATCTTCTGTACAGATGGGCTGATTGTTTGAGATACGAGAGCCGCTTGCATGTTTAGGGGTTCTTGGACTGTGGCCCAAACCCCATTGGCCCCAGAGGCCTGCAGCATGTATGTGGCTCCTGTCATCAGCTTGTGGGTGCCTGCGCTGCTCTTACACGTCAGCAATGGCTTTTCTGTGCATAAATGTCAGCAAAGAGACTCCTGGGGATGCGGTCCTGCACAAAACACATGTGCAATGGCCACCCTGCACTGGGGAATATGGGTGCAACTTTGCAGTATTGTCGTGTGCGCGATGGACTCCGAGTATTGCGGGTGAGCAGTTTGACATATTCCATTGAAGTACACAGAAGAATCCACGTAGACGATGGGAGAGGTTTTACATCCCGGCTGCTGAAGGTGGAAACTGATCGCTGGTGCTTTGTGCTGGTGGGCAGGCTTCGACAGGGATGACCTGCCTTTGGGATTTCGAGATGCCTGGAGGTAAAGTTAAAAGCACACTGTGGGATTTTCCCTTTGCTTGTGGACAGTAGACACCAAAATTCACAGCCCACTGCTTCAGTGTAGTTACTCTATAATTTTGAACAGGACCAGATGAAAATAGAGAACATTAAAGCCAGTTGATTCTTCAGCTGGTTTGTTTGGAAATGGTACGTGGCAATCCTGCACAGGGTCGACCTTTGATCCCATGATCTCACAAATCTTGTGTCTACAACTTTGAGTTTGGAGATGCTCAACCTAGAACTGTGCCCCCCTTGCAGTCTATTCACCTTGCAAAAAGCGCATAGACAGCAGAAATTGTCCTGACGAAAATTGATCAGTCTGTGACCGATACGCCACATTCTCCACTTTCCAGGTGGTGGAAAATTGCACCAATTGTGTGGGTGCCTGAAAGATTTCTCGTCATGCAGCAGGCAAAATAAAAAGCAGCCTGCTGGCACTCACAGCCGCACCCATCATCATCCCAGTTATGCAGCAGTGCACGAAGATGCGAGTGGATCCACGAGCACGTGCGATAGGCAGTTGGAAGAGGGAGAGGAAAGGAAAGGGAAGCGGGCTTGGAGGTGGCTAGCGCCCCGACGCCTGTGCCTAAAAAGCAGCTGCCGACGCTTCAGGTGTGGCGGTTTGGCACTGCACCAAAGCTAAAGTATTCACCCATTTCAAGTGATGCTAGGACGTGTTTGGACCTTGCCGAACTACTAGACATGTTGTTATTCTTGCAAACATGAATGACACAAACACATTCTTTGAAAAGATGATACTTTGGTGCTGTCGTTACATTCGTGATCAAACTGATGTTTAGAGAATTTCTATACCTGTAGCACCAAGAATTTTCATTATTGTATTGAAATCGACGTGAGCAAAGAAGAGGCCTAAAGACCCCTTGGATTGTATGAAAAAAAACCTCAGTGCGTGGTTTGCAACAGGCATCCCACAGGTGCAAAGGAAGAAACGTGTATTCTGGCATCTGAACTGCCAAATCAGTGGATGCAAAGAGTGCTGTAGTTTCATCGTCAAGGTATCAGTTGTTTGGGAGAATCCCGTCAGCAATGCATCCCCATCCCAACAATGGCAGTGATGTGGCGTTCGCACAATTATTGAACTGAGTTCTCAATTTAACACCAAATGGAAGTGGAGCGTAGTGGTCATCCTATCGTATTGTGAGTTATGGCAGGGCGAGTCGTGCAATCATCGTAAAGTATCCAGGATTTTTCTGCTGCTGTTTGCGGTTTTCAGGAAGTTGAGTTAGTGGTGATCGCAGACTCCACAATTCGCGCTATGCATCCAACTCCCACAGAACATAATTCAGCACCATTTATGTATCCCATGAGTATCAGCAGTTGCCGTGTGAAAGCATTTAGGAGGCTGGCATTTATTTGGAGTTTTGGAATCTGGATTTGGTCGAACATCAAACAGAATCACTGCGCCAGTGGTGCGTGATTGTCATTTTGCAGATATTACACCTTTTTTGGTGTCCCGAAAATTAGCACGAATCTCCTCAGCTGACTCACAACATGGGTACAGGGAACAACAAAGGCGAAAATGGGCCAGAGCGGAATTGCGAATAAGGAAGTTAGAGATGCGAGCCAGTGGGCACAAGTCGCTTGAACAGGAGAACGATTTTCTGAGGGTCGCCAATGGCAGGCTGGCTTCGGTCGCCAGGGAACAACAGGAAAAAATATCCGAGCTCACAAATGGACAAAGATTGCCATCCTTTATCAACCTTCGACTTGGTAAGTACTGGTCTATGCAGAGCTGGTGCTCTAGCAAACGTGCATTTCAAACATTTGAAGCGATAAGCACAGGAAGAATCGGCCACATGACAAAATTTCACCAAGTGGTAACCTGCAGCGTGTGTGCAACTTGTTCCAGCGATTTGGGCCACATCGTGCACTGGATGATTCATGCTTGAGAGTGGGTTACGCTTGGGGTTTACCACAGTTTTGCACCAGTTCTGCTGTTTTCATTTTGCACAATCTACTGTACCGCAGCAGCATGCAGCCTTTCATGCAAGCCGGGTGCTTTGTGGCGCGTATCGCGACCTGTGCTCCGCCTTGCCTCCACAAATACAAGTGCTCACTTCTGCCGGTACTCATGATATCTGCTGAACCAAATGGGTACTTTCAAAGTCACCTGTAACTACCGATGGCAATCTGGAAATGCCGACACTGGGTTCCTTGTCCCTTTCCTGTTTCCCGACCGGGTGGCAATGGCAGTTTGTATCATGTGTGTGCATGAATGCGAATGCACCCTTAACAGAGACACAAGTTGTACGAAACGTGCCTTTTTCTAGGGTGGAACCATCATGAGGTAATGTAGTGTGTCACTAATTGCTGGGTAACAATGCAGAGTATTAATGGTACTGGGCGCTCAACCAGCTCATCATCTCATGTATGTTGTGTGTCCCTTGCCCTTGTGGTTGATCCGAAGCAACCCATCTCCCAATTTGAGAGATCTGATGTCTGACCCACACAAGAACTGGGTGTTGGTGTTTCTCAACCTCGATTCTTGTCAGGGTGAGTGTCTCCCTGGATTCCCAGTCTTCACATGTTTTTTATGCTTGCAGTTGCTAATCTGCATGACGTTGGCTTGGGCGATATGTGAAAGAAACGAATGCAATTAAGAGAAGGCAATGCTATGAAATTCCCAGCAAAGCATCCAATAAACTCTTAGAGGCTCCAACGGCTCAACGCTTTCTGCATCATGACATGCATCAAACCCATCGATGTCCAAAGTTGAGTAGCAAGCACCACGGATTGCATGCATAAATTCATGGGAATCCCACCATGTCGCCTGCAGGACTGGCACCAGCTGATGTCTGCTGCAATATTGATTTCTGTGGTATCAACTGCAATTTAAAAGCACAATCCGTTAAGCAATGATGGTGCACAGCAATATGGGGGGGCTCCAGGGTGCACTGCAAATGCTCGTAGCAATGTATGTTGTCCTTCATGCACAGGATTGGCACATAAAACCACTGCCTCAGTGGGGAGAACTTCAGGGACGGATGTTCCCCCCAAGTCACATTGCCGACTCCGTGGAGCGCCTTCTGGGCCGCTACACCAGGCAGAGGTACAAAGTGAGGTCCATGATGCGAAGCTGATGGACAACATGGGAGCCAAAGTGCAGGCGTTGAGGAGCTTTCTTGTGGAGAAATCGATTCTCAAAGATGGCGCTCGGGCCTCCGAAGGAGATGTGCGGGTAATCCAGGACATGTTGTCCACCATTCTGGAGGTGGCCGTGGGCGTTGCCAGGTGTGCACAGTTCTCATGCTTTCTGCTGAAGTGAATTTGATGCCGATGACGTTCGACTTTTTTGGGGGGGGAATAATGCATCCACTGGTGGGAGTTGGGCGTCCAGCTGCACAGAGGAATGCCCTGATGAGATATAGCAAACCCAAGTCCGTTTTAACTTTGCGTGAAAAGCACAGCCCAGAATGGAATGAGACTACATAACCTCGTGTTTATCGCTCCATTGTTGTGCAAACCGTGGCAGGGGCCACGTGTTCGGATAGGGGGGTGATTGGAGTAGCTGGCCGGCCAGCCTGCAGTTTGCAGCATTCCAACACTTTGTAACGTGCAGTCTGTTAAGACTAAAGACTTGCCTCCTTGAACAAACTCGGGTGGATGTCCAGGACCAAGGTACCAAAGCCTTGCGACCTTGCCAGCGGCCGCTCGCCCAAGGCAGGCTTGAGCGAGGAAGGTGTGCAACACTGCCGGGAGTGCCTGGGCGCGCTGAACCTCACTGCCCAGCAGATGCTCGCCATTTCCAAGCTGGCGAGTGAGCAAGAGGCCCAGATCAACAAAATTTACGAGTCGAGATCGGCGCTCAACGACCAGGTTGGCGGGTTTTGAGTTGGGCTCTATTCAACACGGGGCTTTCGGTCTTTGCTTGCGTCATCAATGCAACACTTTGATGCTGTTCAGGCCGAGGCGCTGTGCGTTGAACACAAGCTGCTGAAGTGCCAACAGCAGTAATTGGCACGTCAGGCAAAAGGGCTTGTGCCTGGCTTCTCTGTTTTTCTTCTACATTGTTTCCCTTGCTTGCTTAGAGAACGCACCGCTCCGATTCTGTTGCCCTTGGCGTCAAAATGATGCTGGTGGAGGGGGTGGGGGGGTGGGGAGGCGTGCGCCTGTGACGCAAAGAAATTGCATAACTGTTGCAAAGCCTGCATAAGGTAAGAAGAGGGACAACTTACCCCGATCAGGTGCAAAAGTCACGGTCTCCTTCGAAATCTCCAACAAGCGTTCGGTTCTCTTCAAGGAGGTTCCCAGGTTGTTTAGTGACAGGTTCGTGCTCCTGGCGTCGCCAGCAACATCCTTCAACCCTGCGTCCGAATGCTCCCTCTGAGCTGAACTGTTGAAGAGGGACAACTTACCCCGATCAGGTGCAAAAGTCACGGTCTCCTTCGAAATCTCCAACAAGCGTTCGGTTCTCTTCAAGGAGGTTCCCAGGTTGTTTAGTGACAGGTTCGTGCTCCTGGCGTCGCCAGCAACATCCTTCAACCCTGCGTCCGAATGCTCCCTCTGAGCTGAACTGTTGCACTTGGTAATGCAGCTATTTCACGCAGGCATCGACACAAGGATTGACACTCACGTGGAGAAAGGGTTGGGTGAATTGGGTGGGCGGGGTGGGGTGGGGGTAGGGTCGTCAATTTGACGTCGCATAAGAAAATCGACGTTGTGCGTTTCCTTTGTCGCACAGGATGCGATAGTGCGTAGAGCAGATCTCCGGGTGCCGGTTCCCCACACACACACACACACACACACAAAATCTTGTGCTTTCAACACTGTTGCATAAACGCAATCCCGCTGAGTAACTGATTCCGACTCAATTTCCTCGCTGGTGCATGTTTAGGCCAGAGTTGTTTTGCGCAAGTTCTCAGCAGCTTCCCAAGAGATGAGGTCCGTGTGGAGCGAGATGAAGCAGAACGTCAGGCGGGAGTACGTGGCAATGGTAGACGGGCTTCGAGAGCTCTTGATGACCATTCTGGAGCCCGTCCAGGCGGCCCTGCTGATCGTCGACGCCCAGTCGGCCGGCGCAGACGCGCTGGGGCTGGTTGCCGCACTGGCATGCGCCTTCAGCGCATCCAGGGCGCCAGCAGAATCCGCCGTTGACGGGGACCTGTGCTTGGCTTGATCCAGCTGCAAGTTTTCGGTGCGGGCCTTAGGACAACGCAGGCTGTATCCCAATAAGAGATTGTCAAGGACTTTAGGATGTGAGTTTATCAAGTGTTTTGGCGGCAAATAGCTCGCGTTTTGCAGGTTGTCAGAAGTACGGCAGTGCATTGTTTTGGCGGCAAATAGCTGGCGTTTTGCAGGTCGTCAGAAGTACGGCAGTACATTAATAATGTAGAAGTGCGAGCTCTGTTGGCTGTTCGAATGGGCAGCGGCAATGGCCACTCTGCCAGTAGATTTCTCATTGCATGCGAATGAGGGGGTCTGTTCAGTAGGACATGGAATGCATCTGCTGCTTAGCACATCGGAATGAGGCGCAAGAGTCAATCAAGCTGGATTAAATGAGGAAAATTGAATCTGGGCACACATGCAAGTGGTAACCACCAGGATGGATTTCCCACGCCGTTGTGGCTTTTAGCACTCGCGTGCGGAGGGGTTGAGCGAGAGACAAGATTTAAACTTCCCTTTTTGGAACTGAGAGAAGCAAGACGTTTTGTTATGTACCTTGTTGACAGGGACATCCTTATGTGGCGCAAGTCTGGAGGCAAGTGCGGCATGGCGATAGGCGAAATCACACAGCCTGGAATGCAGTCGAAAACGGAGGCCAATTTCACAGGCCAGCGTCGGTCAAAATCAGAAGGGGATTTGGTCCGCGCTTTGCAGTCAAGGCGACCGCCCATATCTTGTGGCACGTCACGTGTTGAATTTGGAATGGTCATTGTTGCCGAAAATCGATAAAGCGAGAACAGCATTGTGCTTACCCGCAACTGGCCACGATCATCATCGAAATCCATGGGTTACATTTGTCACAAAATGACAAAACACAGCCTGCGCACCTGGCAGGCGATGGTGGGCGTGAAAACCCAACAGATAATGTGTTGGGAATCGAATATTCATGGCCCCATGTCGCCACACCCTATTGTCCCATCAAATGCAGTGAGCTGGCACGAATAATAAAATCCCCTTGGATTATATTCAGCGTGGATATGCATTATATTCAGAGGCCACGATGTTGCAAAGGAAGTGATGACCGAACGGCGAATCGGGACAGAATATCAGCGATGAGAAAGCATAGGTCCATTTTGCTCACAGGCTCCTGGACCCACCCAGTCATGTCCCCCACGTGACAAGACTTGCAAAAGTCGTATAAAAACGATGTCCGTCGCCACCACAGGGCCCTTTCTCCAAGCGTGCCCATCCGCTTCACAGTACTTTACGTCGCGTTAATTCTCCACTTCCTCCACTCAACCCCCATCTCACAGCTAGACCGAATTCACAGTCCTAGGGCGGGTGGGGCGGGTGTGAAACAAAATTAGGTGAAAGCCCTAATAGCCGCCTCCGCTCAGCCTCCCAAATACCGCCAAATCTAAAGGCACCAAACAGTTGGCGGCTCCTGTTGAATTTCTTGGACTTTGGCTGACCCAAGATATTTGGGTGGCAGAAAGCAAAGTGCAGAGCCTGAATTTGGCCCATTCAACTGTTGCCGGTTCAAACCACCGGCCCAGCGTACCCAGCGTCGCCCTTGGCAGAAATCCATGGACAAAATAGTTATTTCGATTAACTGTAATGGAAAGTCGACAGAAACGCCCCGTTGGCACTGGTCGAATCTCAGAAGCTTGAGCCACTGTCAGGGCCTGACTGCCTCGAATGGGCGCTGAAGGGTTTCAGACTTTAAGGCCAGAGGGCGGCAAGGCCCATGGCTGTGACTAATCTTCTGTGCTGTATATAAACATCGACTTCATTAATTGACTTCTCTTTGTGTCATGCACTGGATTTCAATGAGCTGATCACGGACACTGCTTTGGGCAAAGTAGGAAGCTGGAGGCTGCTTCCTTGCAGTGTTATGCAAGAATGGATGATCGTGATGATGGCCAGCTTTATCGACGCGTGCACATAGGTGCGGTTGGCCTAGGTATGGTGCTGGCGAATTCCACAAGTCCATGCCATCCTCCGCAGAAGCGCGTTGGCATGTCTGGAGTTCGCCAATTTTCCGAACATTTTGCGATGTCCTGAGAATAAGGGACAAAATTGTGTCGATACTGACACACTTGCATCGCATATACGGAAAGGGGGTGTGGTGTGGTGTGGTGGGGGGCTCGAGACGGATTTGCGAGGAGTTGAAGTACTGTCAAGCATCTGCAGCGCTTTCCCGTGTTCTAACTTCTAGAATGCCATTGATGGAAACCGCAGTGACTGCGTTGGCCTGATTTCCATAAAATGACATGCACTTCGTGCGAATGTGCTTCCGTTAAACTAATGAGTAAAAACCGAACGAAGCAAAAAGAGCAGAGGAGAAAGAATCAATTTTGGATAGCATGAGCGATTCGCAATCCGCTACCCTTTTTAAGTTTTTTACCCTTTTTTAGCTCTTCCGCATAGTAGCGTAATGCTTTGCTCTTTTTGGCGGCGAAGTCGATACAATAAATAACGCTCATTTACAAAAATTTTGCGGAGCAACGTAACACAATAAAAAAGCAAAAATGCGGATCGATAGACAATGTCCTTTGGGCTGCTGGTAGCGCAGGGAGCCTCCCCCTCGGCGTCCATGGCGCATCCATTATATTCGACATCATTTTGAAGGGTGGAAAGACTCCAGGCATCGCTGTCAGTGCGATCCTCTATGCAGCATCTTGTAGCCTTTTGGGTCGGTGTGTGAGTGGGCGTCGATGCATGACTCCGGTGCATCCACGGCTGTGACCGCTGCCATAACGTCTACCCCTCCTGGATGCGACTCAACGGCGAGATGCGCGGCCTGTACCGGATTCAAAATGCTGAGCAAGAGGGCATGAAGGCCGTCTGACAGCTCCCTGATCTCCTGTTTCACGTTCCTTTTGACCTTGTCCCACACAGGTTTCACGTCAATCATCGCTGCGCTCGGGGATGCCCCTCTTTCCTGCAACATCGCTCTGGCCTGCGGACGCAGTTCACATTTCCTCATTAGGGCGCTGGCCTCAACTTGGCTGCCACTCCCAGGACTCTCTGAGTCTGCATGTACTGTCTTTGCGTACGCAGGGACTGTGTTTATGTATTTGCACGCGTTTTTACACCCAAAAGTTTGAATATTGTTTTACGCACAAAACACGTACATGCACCGTGATTACGCCGTACATATCAGGTATGTGCACGAGCATGCAGCCGCAATGGCGATTTTGGCTGTTCAACGACCCACCTCATTGTTAAGTCTTGATCTATCCTCGAACAGTAGTCGAAGGCACCCCTGGAGCTTCGATCTCAGATCGGCAGCCGCGCGCTTCTGGCCATCGCTCAAATCCAATGCAGACATGCGGGCCTTCCACCGGGCCAGCTCCTGGTCACCCATGGCGGCCTGCATTGCCAGCGGGCTCGCAACGAAAGAGCGGCTCGGGGCCCGGAGTTGCTGAATCTTGGCTGACACACTGACAGCGCGGCGCACCTTTTCTCCAAGAACCCGAAAGCTCTCTCCGAGGGTTGGGCTCCTCATCGTGGAGAAGCGTGCCGCCTCCAGCGCAACTCTAAGTTCATTGACGCACACGTCCACCTCTCTTAACAACCCCTCCTCATCTCCCCTGGTGCAGCCACCACTTTCCTTCCCTGTCTGTTGTGAAAGTGGGCAAGAGGGAGCCATGGATCGACTGCCCAGGGAGTGGGAATAATGCGAAGCTCCCGTGGAGGCAGTATGCCGCCACCGGCTGGGTGGATACGTCCGAGAATGCCTCAGCTGGGAATTTTCTGTTCGAGAGTTGGACGCCCTTGCCACTGGAAATGGGAGGGAAACGCTAGGGCCATCACAGGCGTCAGTGGGGCGGCTCCGCGTCGCCTGCACCACAGGAGGGATGCTCCAATCCGCCTGTCTGGCTGTCTGCTCTGAGGAGGCCTGGCGCTCCACCAACGTTGGAGAGAGGAAGGAATTGCAAGCAGATTTGTTGGGCCATCCACGGGGAGCTGGCAGCGCCATCCCTGGACGTCCAAGCGTTGTATCGCCGCCGAAGCTACCTGGGCCGAAGATGGGGATATTCCAGGGGCCTTGGGAAATTTCTTGATAATGGATACCTTCTCCATGGAGCGGCGCTTGTGGAACACAGGAAAGTGGTGCTTTTCCGAGTCCTGATGAGTCATGCGCAGCCCCGTTTGTGTGAGAGTACTGGATGGGCGCAGGCGCCGTTTGCCCAGACCTTGTGTACTCGTCGCCGTCTCTGTAGAGGGCATAAGAGGTCGATTCTGTTTCGAATTGAGCTTCTTGGGGTGATGCTCCTGCTGTAATTGCAAAAAGCGTGAGCAGTTAGAATAGAGCTACCAAGAGCAAAAACGCGCAGAATGAATGCAGTGCTGTTTGAAATTTGGTCCGTCATACTCCTCACTCACCAAACGCTCTTGGAGCGAATGACACTGCATCTCCCGTCATCGGACTCTGCAGAACGCCACTGAGGCAATCGCGCTCTTGTATGACGCCCTCCAAGAAGCTTACCCTGGCTCTGAGAACGGCATTTTCGTTTCGCAACTCCTCCACTAATTCGCAGCGCTCTCTTAAAGTGGACATTACAGCATCTGCTTGAGCTGTCCTGGCCCTAAGCCGTTCCCTGCATGTAGCAACGCCCAATTCAGAGGGTAATCAGCAGCGCGACGTGGGCGTCGAAATACGAATTTAACGAGCCCAGGAGCACAAAAGAATTTGCGCGAACACAGGAGTATTCCTGAGGAACCCAGATGCACAGCACTTCGAGATTGTGGAGCATTAATGTTGCACAGCCTCGAAGTGGTGTGCATCGCGGTACCTCAGTGCCTTGCATTCAAAACACTTGGGTCCTGACGTGGAACGCTCCCGTTATGAAACACTCTGTTTCATATTATAATATGAGATCATAATGTGGAAATTCTGGCCATTGGCTGTGTCAATATGTCAATCGGGACCAGAATGTCAAATAGCTTGACAAATCCACGATTGCGGCATGAATGTAGCTTGCAGTACACATGCGAGGTAGCTGTAGTTTTGCTCCGCAACATGGGAATTCGAACATGAATCCTCAATAAGATGTGGCGCCAAGCCGGTAGGCCACGTTTCCAGTTGCAGTGCGCGTGGACTTCTCCCCGAGCACGAATTTTCAGGACAAAATGGCATTCCATGAGCACCAACGTTATCAACGAGAATTTCTATGACCCACACCCGTCGTATGTCTTTCCAGGATTTTCAAAGGCAATGTACAGGTGCAGCCTGAAACGTGTTCTCCGGAGATTCGAGTGCGAGGACGCGCTCTACACGCACCAGTAGAAAAGAGCATTATTGCGGTGCCAACTGCGGTGGCATGTGACGCTAATCGATGCCATCGGAGATGCTTTCGCACAGTGACTGCCAAAGCAACACATGCTGTTCAAATGGCGTCGCAGCTGGCATCACAGCAGCAGTGTTTTCTCGCACGGACGGATCCTGAAATAGCATGAAGCCAGCCACCCCCACCCCCCACACCCACACCCCACCCCTTTTTGTGCAAAGTGGAACCACAGAGTGCGGCAACACACCTGTTGTACTGATCACTCTGGGCGAAGACTGTGTTCAGCCCCGAAGAAACAAGCGCAGCTTATGGAACCCGTGGCGCGGCTGCATGCCAGCAACTGACCTGTACCGACGCTGGCACAATTTGCTGAGGTGGAGCTGATGCGGCGTGCGCTTCCTCCTCTTCTTCTCTGCGTTTGGCTTTAAGCGTGCGCCACTGTCCGCCTCGCAGCCACGACCGCCAGAAAGAGCGCGGTCTTGAGCTGCCCCAGGGTTGCATGCATCGCGGGCACGGGACGACCGCTCCCAATGCCTGGTAGTGCCCGTGTTGTCCATTCTTGCTGAAAAGGCTCCGCAAAGCACCGAACTCCCTGGGGCAGATGCCGTGCCGCCCCTCCCTCTCGCGCGCCAGCGCGGCGCGCCAGACAATCTAGGCGTCGCCTCGGTTGTTCTTCTCGGCTCTGTGCCGCCGGCTGACTGTGTGCATTCCAGAACGGGGCGACGCGCATCCCACTCAAGATTCGTGCAAATCAACAGGCGAAGGGCGTTCACCAATTTCAGCGTCTGGAAAACGGGGCCACACAACCTGCGGTCAGCAACCTTCCGTACGATGGGATGCATCAATCGGCTACTGAGCGGAAGTTCTCCAATCAGCACCGCCCTCGTTGTTGAAGGTACGAAGCCATGGCGGCTGCATGTCCGCCATGAGGCGCGCGTGGCCACTGCCATGGCCGTCTGCCGCTCCACGCCCATCCGCGCTGTACGAATTTTCCGACCTGGATCTAAGGCGCAGGCACACGAGCGCGAGGTCCGCGGCGTCCGGCCCCGACCCGGAGAGTCGCAGCACATCGGTCCGCGGTCGCCCGAGTTAAAATCCTGGCGAGTGGCCCGCGGGACCCGGAGGGGGCCATGTTCGCGAACGTGGCAAGGACCGTCGCACAGAGCGCCCGGTGGGTGTCACATGCAGCGGATCACCGTACGCCATTGTTCCGGAACAGCGGCGGCGCTAGCGCCTCCAACCTTTTGTGCGCTCTCATGACCAGTCGGAAAACGCGCGGCCCCGCCTCTCGACCGTCGCAAAACTCAACCCCGCTTGCGGCGCAGAAGCTCTCGGAAGCGTCGACGCCGGGAGGCCACCTTGCAGCGGTCGTGAAAAACGATGTTCGAATGCGCTCGGCGCGATTGCCCGCGGATCTCTTTCAATGCACGGCCGGACACGATCGCCGCATGAATAGGGTTGGCATCCCCAGAGGCCTGCGGAAGGTGCTGCGGCTGATGCGCAAGTTCAGGGAGGGCTGGCTTATCTGTCGGACTGCTCTTGCCAACCCGGGCATGTAGACCTAATATTGCGGGGATTGCCGTGGCAGGCCGGTGACTCGCCAGCTCGCGCCACAGCGCCAGGCACGTTTGCCTGCATTGCGCCGCCCGCGTCCAACACTGACTCAGGGGCGCCAAACCAAGCCTGTCGCTGGAACCACGTGTCCGACAGCCCTCGATCCCGCTCTGGGTACCGTGCAGGCGCGCCAGCAATTCGCGGCGAGGCAACTTGGCGTCGTGAGCTCTGTCGCATCGCGAGCGGCGCCGCCTACCCCCTGTTGCCACAGTCTCTGTTCCCGCTCTCAAAGCCTTTTCCCAAACGCCCAGCGGGCGACCGGGGGCCAGCGGAGCGCCCGAGCATTCCATTACGTGGCCGTTTCTGCATCTTGTGCAATGCTTCATGGCGATCCGGGGCCGTGGCATGGCGTTGTAGTGGCGCCGCGCTCAGGGGACGTCAAATCGAAGGTCTCGTCGTCGATTTGTGACTGCCCGTGGCAGCGGGCAAGGCGTGCGTTGTCATGCCCTGCCACGTCTCTCTCGTCATTGCCGATGCAACAGACGAGCATGCGCTGAAGGCCTGCAAGCTTCCCTTGGCCGCGCCGACGCTGCGAGTACGTTTGCCGCGATCTCTGTGGCTTTCCTCCGCGGCAACCCTGTTGCTTTGCTCCATGCATGTTGTTTGGTTTCAACAGGGAGACGCTTACCATCTGACCTCCCTTACTTTCCGTGCAAAGTTGATTGGTTGACTCAACGCGGTCACGCACCACGGTTGTGCCCTTGCTTGCTATTGCGGGAAAGTTGGCCAACTACTCCTGTTTTCTTTCCACGGTAACAATTGATTGACTTTGCGTGAGGAAATGCGGTTCGATCGGGATTGCCAGGATTGGTAGACCTCATCGATCCGCGCTGCGCCCCACGCAGGCCTCCTGGACTCCCTCCTCGCGATACGGAGGTTGCTGCTGCGAGCAGATTCAACCGGCAGCGCTGGCGTGAGTGCGCAACGCTGCAGGCCGTCCACCCGCCCAAGGGGCAAGGATGGGTGGGTGGGGACGCCATGGCAGGCACATAGATAGCGAATTTCAGTTCTAGCCAATTGCTAAGTTAGCGTGGACATCATCAGCGCAGAAGCTCTCCGAGGGTGTGTATAGGGACCGGTTTGCTGTTTCCGTTGAGCCTCGTCTGCAAGTGTCCGAGTCGAGACCGATTTAACAATTTCTAGGAGGCATCTTGTCCATATTTGAGACCATTCTTCCAAGCTCCCCCCTACAAGTGAATCAGTAGAAAAGGCGTGAATCCAATGCCGTCGCAGATATTACTTGCCCAAGCTTGTGCTACACCAGTTGCTGAGCAAGCGCATGCAATGTATGTAACCTCTGGGCAAAATGCTGCCATCGATTCCACCAGACGGTGGCACGTGAGATCTTTGGCCCATGAGGTCGTTGATTTCATGGCACGTGTTGCGGTACCTAGGGGAACCGTGAAGAGCGGTTGTGGACTTTTGCGTTTGAACAGAATGGCCAAGGGCACCATGTACTGTGATAAACTTGGATATTGCATCGCTCGAGCCGGGGGAATGGCTGTTCCATGTTGAGGCACCAGGCTTGAGCCTCGCCGACGTAGTGTGTTGGCGGCGCAACCGTATACCGTCCAACGGGGAAAGATGAAACCGCGCTCAGTGGTTCGCTGAAACACCCTCTGCCGCTCAGCAAACACTGCATGGATTGCCGCGCTTGCGTCCTAACTCCCAGGGTCACAGACGCCGCGCTGTATGTTGCGCTCCATTGCGGCTGTGCGCCCAACGCCTTGGCGACGGGCTGGCAGGTCGCGCTGGGCTCGGAAGCGCGGTTGCCCTTTTGTACCTTCCTGCGCTTGCCACACAGGCCAAGTTGACGAATGCCAAATCGTCTCTAGGGTTACAGAGTCGTGAGATGGCCCACATGGGCCTACGGGCCCCACATGGGTATCCGTGGGAGGGCCGTTGAAATGCACTAACGTGGAGCATGCCACACATTCCCGCATTTCCAACGCTGTACAACTCTCCCATGGATGCTCACATGGGCCGTCCCATGTTGGACGGTGTGGGCCTACACGGACGGCCAACATGAGCACATGGGCCCACACCATCCCACAAGGGATGGCCCACGTGGCCACCCCATGATTCTGTAACCCTGGTGCGTCATACAGCAGGAAGGCAGTCCCAATGTTGCCAGCCCTGGATCTTGGTGGGGATACGGGCCCCAGAAATTTGGCGCCATCGCGACACTCTGTGATGCTTGAAGCGCTCCACTGCCCTTCTGAGTGCATGTTCCTATTTGGATGCTACAATGACGGGACGCGATGGGTCGCGGCCGTCGCTGTCGCCGCGATGGGACGTCGGTGGGATTTTGCATGGGGGGACGCGGGCCACGCTGCAGCCAAAACTCGTACAATGACGTTACGTTGACGGCCCCCTGCCGGTAAACGTGCAGCTGACTCCACGACAGCTTCAGATGCGTCGCGTTGTGAGGCTCGCGAGGAACGCCGTCCGTGGTCACGTGGTTTCACAATGTTCAGCGTGCAACGTTGTTTCGCCACAGACCAGGTAGCAGCCTTGATAAGCAATCCCGCTTCATGGCGCGGCCCCACAGCCTCAGAGCGCCCGTTCCAACGCTGCCCATTGAGGGCGCGCAGGGACATTCTCGAGCGAGAACGGGACGGCGGATTGATCCCAGCGTGTGCTCGCTAATCAGGGCGGCGGCGACGGGCAAGGCACTGTCCAGGATCAGCCTATCCCGCCAGCCGGATCGCAGGCGATCTCCAGTGCGTCTAGGTTGGGCTTGTCCCAAGCGCACGCGAATTCGCGCCACCGATGACATCGAGACTTTGGTTCTAGTGCGGGGTGCCACCGGCTATCGCATTGCCCCATGTGATGTCGAAACCTGTGCGCGATATCCACCGCCTGACGATTTCAAAACTGTCGTGCAGGGGTGCGCGTCGGTGTGGGAGTCTCGAGCAGGCGAGGTGAGCCTCCTTGCGGATCCATTCACCTGGAAGATCGCCGTACGGTGCAGCCGCCCTGTGCACCACCTTCAGCTCTGCGAATTCTTCGCTTGGCGGCAAGAGAGGATGGGCAGAGAGGGACAAGCGGAGGTGTCGGTGATGCATATGAGCACAGAGAGCGCCCATCAGTGCATGGGGGTGTCGAGCACACCGCCGGGTGCCACGGAGTCCAGGCTAGGCGGGCGAAATCCTGCAACCGGGCATGGAAGGGCGTTTGCTGAGTTTCTGGGTCGCCTTGAGGCGCATTCGCGAGGTGGGCTTGCTTACGTTGCAAGTAAGGGACCGTTACCTGCAGGGAGCCATATCCATGCGAATCTTGATGCGGCAACGATGCCTCGATTGGACCAAGCCGCCGCGGTGTGCCTGAGCCGCCCACAGCGACTCCCCCCAGCGGTTTCAGTGCGGAATTTCAATATCGATCATGAATCTGTCCTGCGCGATTGTACGATTCCTTGGTGCCCTGATGTGCCTCGTAGTCTGGCAGATGTCGGTGGAATGGATGGATGATGTTCGATTGTTTGGCATACCGACCGCTTGCCCATGGAGGCCTCCGCGGAGGCGATGCACGGAAGGATTAGAAAAACGACAGGGCTGAAACTTCCGTATTTGGCGCAGGCCCTGGACAAAGCGATGTTGCGGCGCAGGCTCAAAGTTCACTCCGGTGAGTAGTCATCATGGGTGCACAGACTCTGGGATCGCATCTCGCGACAGCAAACTTCCGGATTGGCATGCAGGTCCCAAAATATCGTTCGTTTGGGTGTCTGGTGCTACTGTATTAACTGCCGTCTAGGGCGTGTCGATTTCAACATTCTGTGCAAATTTGAGGAAGGCACGCCTCGGTGAAAGGGATTGATCTCAGGAGATTGCCCATTGGAGATTCGGGCCAGCGTGCATGATTTTGAACTGATCAGACATGCGCTCGTGCTTTTGTGACAGTATCGGTTGGGGAAGTGAAGCCCCAGGCGGTATTTCTCCGCGCAACATCATTCGCTCTTCCGCCGGTGACAACCCCGACGCTAATGGCGCCCAACCCATCCTCGACATTCTGCCCGATGAAGCGCTTTCGAAGAAGCAAGCGAGGGCGAGGGTGCACCGACGCACGCAGCGACAGCTGCAGCTCAACAAGTTCAGTCAGAAGCGATACAGGTGCGCTGATTGGCCATCAAAGGGAACGGGCGTCCACGCGCTGTTGCTTTTGCGCTCCTGAACAGTGCAAAATTTGATGGCGCAAATTGCGTTCACGTTAATGTGGTTTTCCGAACATTGGCGGTTAGAATGGGACCCGAAATTCGAAGCAGCACATTGTAGTGCCCCTCTGACAAGTTCTGAACTTTGAAGACAACATGTGGCTCCATTTAATCATGGTGAATCATTTTGAAAGTATGTTCATACTGCGACCACAGCTTCGACACGGTTGGAATATTTGGGAAACTGGCAACTTTTGGGCTTGCGCTTTCTGGACCATACTCATTTGACTTTCCTATGCGAATAAAAACAAAGCATTGACCTGCTAATTTTCTACTGCTGAATGGGCTTAGGGAGCGCCAGAAGAAGCTTAAAACCCAAATGGAAGAACAATTGGCCGAACTGAAGCAACGCTGTGCCATCTTGGAGCAAGCGAAACATGAGAGGGATGCTTTGGAGGACAAAGTTTGCCAACTGAATTCCGTGGTTGAGATACAACGAATGTTCATTGCTTCGCTTCAGAAAAGCTCAAACGGTGAGGCTCCCAATTCGGATGAAGTGCATGAATGTGTGATTTATAAAAGAGGCATGTGCAGTCCAGTATTTTGTGGGTTAAACGAATCAGCGAAGTTATATGTATTTAAAATATGGCATAACAGATTGTGCAATGGCGTGTGCGATGATGGCATCCCGTAATGATTCTTCACAATTTCATATAATTACTGGAAATTGAGATTGCCTGAATGCCATGAATTTTCAGATAATGTCAGTATACCTGAGACGATGGTCGCCAGAATCTTCGGGGCACTGCTGATATTTACGCCCTCTTTTGTGTGCTCACATCCAAGTGAATTCAAAATTCAGAACCAATCGGGCGTTCTACACAGCAATCTTGATGATTTAATGAGGATTTTCGCCTTTGCCAACATCTGGATTTTTCGGCGCCAACTAAAGCAAAATGTAATGACCAGTCGCCAAGGCGTAGTTCCAATCTCTGTGCGCCCAATGCATGGCGCCTGTAAGGTACATGCAGCACACAGTAAACCTCGGTCCACTCATGGTAGCAAATGCAGTTCTCATCGCTAGCTGGAGCACCACCATAATTCATGCAGCTCATCTCGATGGGCTTTGGCAACAGTGAATTGCTTAGCTGCGGTGCTGAGAACCTTCGGTACTGAATCCTGCAACTGCCTGAATTTCCACACTGCCTACTTATGCTAAAATGGCGCACATGGGTCTCTGAAGTGGTCGCCGTGCTGTTTTTTAGATTCACGACAGTCTGATGGGCACGCTGGCACCACCTCTTCGTTGGCCATCGGATCCAAACTGCCAGTGGACCCACTGTGCGGGCAAAGAGACCGCTGCAGTCACAGTGCTCCAACGGCTGCCCTTCCCAGGCCTCCTCATATCAGCAGAATGAGGTCCGCCGCAGCGCCAGCCAGTGCACCCTGCGCCACAACAATGGCAACCTCCCAAGGGCAGGCGATGCACACTTGCTTCCATCCGATTTCAAATTCGAGCGCATCGTCAGCATTGGCGGAAAACGGTCTGCTTATCTCACCTTGGGAGGCAACCTCGTCGGCGAAGACTCAGTGCAGAAGGGCGCATGGGTATCATATCGAGGAGGCCTCTCCTTCAAAGCTCGCGGTGGCTCGACCGTCTCCTCCAGGGATGGAGGGGAAGCCACAGACCAGATTTTCTGGAGATGCTCTACAAATTGATATTGCGAATCCTGTGCAGCCGTCTGAGGCCCATATCATGATGGTTGAGGCTCAGCAGGCACGCAAATCCAACCGCCAGGAGTTGATGCATGGACTGAATCAGATCACACACGATCCTTGTAATGCACGCTCCGAGATACCTGAAACGGAGTGCGAGATGCATATTAAGGAAGCAGACATGGTCTCGAGGTCGTCGAGTGGTCTTGCGGGCAATGGCGCTGAGGCCTCAGGTGTGCAAAAATGGATGACGCGTATTGGTGAAGAAGTGCAGGCTATTCACAAGCTGTTGTCCCAAAATACGGCCTGCATAAGGAGCGGTGCCCAGCTGCCAGATGAGCTCGAGCAAGATTTGAGATACTGCCTCTCAGGAGTTCTCGAGGCTGCTGCACAAACATCCACATCAGAAGTGTCTGATACCTGCACTTTTTTGCATGGACCAGCGGTGCATCAGGACCCTAGGGACTTACAGAAGATGAGGAACTGCCTGGCATTACTGAATCTGAGACAATCGCAGAGGGAAGTGATCTGCAGATTGAGACAGCAACATTTTGCGCACCTTGCCAACGTCTATGAGGAGAGGTCAAGGCTCAGCGATCAAGTAAGTTGCTCGTAGTGCGGCACATATTGCTTCACAGAGTGGTGGACATTGCCTGCGAAGAGCTTCAATCTTAACCAATGGGGTAATTCTGCAACCTGAGTTTGTCGACGGTGCTTGCTCTGCAAGAAAATTGGAGACACCAAAAGCAAACATCTTAATTCCCTTGTCTTTTCTCATCACACCTTGCAACCAGCAGCTAAGAAGTAACCTGATGCACAAGGGCCGCAGCGTATCTGATGGACTGCGTGCTGTTCAGGCATCAAGCGCTTGTAGTGGAAACCCGAACGCCCAAAATGCAATGGAGATGCTGCAGAGGCGAATGCAGCGCAACGCAAAGCGGGAGCGGCAAATTGTTCTGGACAGTCTTCACATGCTGCTGCTAAGCCTTCTGGATCCATTGCAAGCCGCCATCCTAGTCATAGACGCCTACGCCGGGGATGTGAATGTGCTAAACATGGCAATGACGCTAGCGTCAATCGAAGGCACAAGTGTGGAGTGAAGGATGGTATGCAATGTGTGGCCCTGGAGGATGATACACACAACTCTTTGCCTGCATGGTTCGACTGACATTGCAGTGTGTGATTCTCAAGATTGAGCCACAGGATGAGTTCTTCTGACGTTGGAGGGATGAGTATATCCAAATAAGCACGAACATAGGAGAGAAAAGAACAGCATGCTGGACTAATATTTTTGCCTGAAGAATTGAAAATGGAGCCGCAATGCGGCATTTTGACCTCTTTGCCAAAATGCAACACCACAGCATTGTCTGTGAGGGCACGAGATCAATGCCCTTCCAAAGGCGTGGTTCTTGAACATGGGGCACCTTGCTCGTGATTCGCGAAGTGCATTGTCTATCTGTTCTTTTCGTGTCGAGTTGCGCCTGCGCATGTATACAAACATTAACAAGATTGTCTGAACTGGGCTAGGCGGAACCCAATCCAGTGCTCTGGATGGGCTGGTCCGGAGAATTAGAATCCACAGTATTCACAGTGCGACGGCTCCCCATAGTAGTCGATGTGCTGTTAGCACTCGTTGCGAGAACGCCGTACTGTAGCGTGCTCAACCACCATCTGGAGCTCGGGCAGAATGTGTTTCAACAGTATTGGTGCCTCCTCATTGAGGCAATGTACACGGACACTGCAGGAAGGCCCATGTATGGATGCGCCCACATGAGTGGAGCTCGACGCCAACAACTGAAGAAAAATGGTGCCAATTACACACTTGGTAGATCAAGATGTGATCGCACATTAGTACAATTTGAACTTAATTAGAAACTGCGTGAAATGCGTAGGATTCTGACAGTGCACTGACGTGCACAACCATGGTGTTGCTGATAAACGCGACCTGCTGCCTAGCTGATCGGCATTGCATCGATGCCAATACACCAAGGATGAGTGGACATCAATTTGCCGGATCCCGGCGACACAAGTGCACATGCGCTTCCTTACGACGAACGTGGGCGAGGAGAGAACAGTGTTTCCTTACCTCTCATATAAGAGGAAAGGAACCAGAGACGGTATATATATGCTGACATTGTTCATCTCACGTTCCACGTAATGGTGGCTTCTAGCTCGGCGTTGGCCGGATTGCCGATTATCGCGGCGTTTCGCGCATGCCACTTTAGTCAGCTCTGACGTCACGGGCTGATGTGGCAGCTCTTTGTGCGCATCTGCGACAGTTTTGCGTCGAGGTCTTCAGATTATCGCTCTTGTCTGCATGGGACACTGGAACTTTCTGTTTGGCCACTGGATGGCGAACTGGGCACCTCGGCAGGGCAATGCAGGGCTACATGGTGTTGGCAGAAGGCCCCGTATCCTGGATACGGATTTGGATATGCGCACCGTGCCCCGGATGCGGTGGCAGGATATGGCCACATCCAGGATACGGGTGCCCATATCCTGGACATGACCACATGCTGGAAGTGCCTACTTAGGATACGCAACCTCCAGATGACCGTGCCTTCCGTGTTCACTGCCAACAAGGCGCCAACCCTCGCGAGTCTCTCGACAGTGATCGTCATCAGCGTCTGGCACCGGCACAGCAGCAACGCCCCCACGACCCCCCTCACGGCACTGTGACGGCAGTCACTGTCCCCTCACGGTGTCGCACCAGCCCCATTCCGACACCATGAACTTCCCGACCACGGAGAACCTGGCACAGCAACTTGCGTACGAAAGCCGCTTAGTCCGCCGTCCGCCCGCTGCCGTAATGGGCCCCATGACACCGCGTCTGCCCCAGGCCGCAATGCGGATGCGCACTGCCGGCAGCCTGGCACCCGCTTCTCGTAACACGGATTCACCACTGCGTTAAGCGCCCCCCGTACATAGCGGCCCCCAGCCCGGCGAAATCCCAGTCGATCCACCCCCTGGATACGCCCATTCGGCGGGGGTCACCGCCCCCAAACGGTGACAAACTGGGACTCATTTTATCCAACACTGGGCCGCGGCGGGCCACAAAATGGCGTTGCCCCACGGGGCGCCTTCTGGGGAGCCGTCTCCAGAGCCATGACGGCATTGGGGCCTGCGAGCCCAGGGAGGCAGTTCGTACAAATCGGCATGCGGCGGGCCGGTGGGTGGAAGGCGGCGCCGCGCGGTGGGGAGCCCGGCCCACGACGGCGGCGGTGCCGGGCGCGGACCGGCGACACCGGGCGGGAGCCCAGGACCGCATCACCCGCTTTGATCGCCTACGGTGAGTTTCTGTTGGGTGCGACGGGTCCGCGATTGCGCTGCGCTCCGGACAAACCTTCCAGCATCGGTCGAACGGGCGGCGGCGGATGCGGTAGGGGCTCGATTTGCCGGTGCCGCACGGGCGACGGATGCGGTGGGGGAGGGGGGGGGAAGGGGTCCTCGTCGGTATGCTTGCAGATGCGGTCGCGGGAATGGCGGATGGTGTCGACAAATGCCGCGTTGTTTTCCGCAGCGAGCCCTGGCGCGCCTCGTGGCGGGGGGGGGCCGACGCCGGGTGGGCCGCCCGCGCGCGCGGCCGGCCTCTCGCCGCGGCGTGCTCGCGCCAAGGCGAAGGGAAAAGACCCTCCAGGTTGCGTGCAAGAAGGTAGTTCGGCGGGCAGCCGTCCCTCGGCGCCGTCGGAGGCGAGGCGGCCCGCCGGCGATGGAAGGCGCGTCTGGCCGCGAGGAGGAGGCCCTGGAGGCGGAGGAGGATGAGCGTGGGCTCGCAGAGTTCGTCGCGCTGCTCGGGCCCCTGGACTGGCGGCTGGAAGGACAAGGTGGGCGAAAGACCAGGGGAAACACAAGCCGCAGCGCACCGCGTGCGTTTCGGACCTGCCGTCCCCGCCCTGCCGGGGCGACTCGCGGCCTGCGCCCCGGGGAACGACTGCGCACGCGCATCGACCACCTGTCCTGCCGATCGCATTCAAATGGCTCAGATGCAGTTTCGGCGGCTGCGGCCCGGCATGTGGGGCGGGGGCGCCTGCACGAGCGCCGTTGCCGGACGGAGTGGTCGGCGGGCGCGGCAGGGGCTCGTGGCGACGGTCGACGTCGCGGCGCGGACGCCCTTGGGATGGGGTTGCAAGCGGCCTCGCCCTCATTTGCCCCAGTGAGATGTGCAATTGACGGGCCATTAATCAAGGTGTGGGCTGTGGCCAGGGGCAGGGGGTACGGCCAGCGAAGGCGGGGAGGGAGCATATCGGTGAGGGTACTGGCGCGTGTGCACACACAACACATCGGAATGCCGTTTTTTTGATGTGGGTCCGTCGTGCTCGGGCGACGTTGTGCGGACGCAGCTTGCTCGTGCGCTCATTGGGACAATGGGAACGACGGGTTGGGCGGTTTGTAGTCCAGCGCTCACGCCATTCCCATTGCGGGGTTTCGGGTGCGCGATGCCCGAGATTGGGCACATTCTAGCGGCCGCGATTCAGCTGCCCGGCCCTGAGCAGGGCGTTCTCTCAGAACACCAGTGAGAGTGATCACATACAACATGATGGTGTCATTGGCCAATCAATCGCAAAGCGGATTGGTACAGTGCCCGGCAGTGCTGTTGGGCGTTCGTGGACGCGACATGCGCAGCCCCAACTGGGGTCGATGGGCACATGGCCAAGCACGAAAACTGGTTCCAGTGGTCTGCGCGCCTCAGCAGGGGGCTGCTCCACAGCGCGCATCGGCCGCGTCCAACGCCGTGTCAATGGTCTCCTAAGTACTATCAAGTACTGAGTCTTGTATCATACTTTTCCAGCAATGGTGTTCTCGATGGATTTCCCCGAACACTTGCGCTGAACGTGTGGCTGAACCGCATTAACGTGAAACCTTTCAACTCCCAGCCAAGGCGGAGAGGCCCTGGACGTTCCAGCTGCCGCCCACCGTCCTGCGGCAGGCGGGCCCCAACGGCCACTACGTGATGAGGCTGCGCCCTCCACCGAAATTGAGCCGCAGCAGCCTGGAGATGTTCCGGCGAGGGCGGAGAAGGCGAAGAGGCGGCGCACGCCACGCCAACTGGCACTGAACAAGATATGCCAGAAACGCTACAGGTGCAAGGGTAGTGTTTTGTCATGTTCATGTGACAAATTTAATCAAAGGATTTGAGCTAAAGGTGCGACAGGGGTCCGCAGGCACCAGAAAAGTGAAGTGGTTCCACCAGGGAAGCGGAGGGGGCGTTGCTAATTGGGAGGAAGAAGTGACGCTCACGAATTTTGGGAAATCGCGTTATTATTACGCGATTATTAAGCGCGATATTATAACGCACATTCTGTAATGGAATGGACAGCAACAATCTGTTGAGTGCAAAATAGGTTCAGAGGAGGATATTGAGGGCTTTTGTCGATGTTGCTTCTCAGAGGGCTTTCCAAAACATCCTGAACTTTGGCAGGAATATCGTTAAAAAGTTTGTTTTGTGCACGTTTTGGTAGGGATCGCAAACGCCAGCAAATGGAGCAGCTGAAAGCGCAGGCTGAGAATCTGCAGCGGCGATCTGAGGGTTTGGATAGACTGCAACGCGAAAACGAGCAGCTGAAAATTTCAAACATGAGGCTGCAGGCGGCTGTAATGGAGCAGAGGGAGCTGATAAAATCCCTCCAGGGCGGAGAAGGAAGCGTGCAATTGGCTCCAATGTAAGTCAGGGATGGGCGCTTTCTATGCTTGCCGCCGTTGGTGTTTGGGTATTCGTGACGGGAACAACGGCAGAACTGCAAGTCTGATGTGAACCTTTTTGGCAGTCTGGATCGAATGGCATTCAATTTCAGCATGCACACCGCTCAAGCCGGGGCATTGAAATTTGTCTCACCAGCCCTTGAATTTTGACATTTTGATTGTGGGTGAGCCCCATGGAGTTGCACTTGGATCTCCTCGCGCCTGGTCTCCAGACCTATTACGCACTAAATCCGCAGACATTTGCACGCAACTGTCTGTGCATATTCTCCCAGTTCCGCCGTGGTGACGTCACATCCTCCCTGTGATAAAAGCGCATTCGTTGGTTATGGCCGGTAGCTTGACCGAACGTCAATGTGCCGCCGCGAGTGAAATTCGTGCTGTGAATACGTGTATCAATAGCGAATACGGATGGGTGGCCGGGGCGCTGTGTATTGCTAATTGCACAGGTCCCTTTTGAGTCATTGCGCATGCGGGCGACTTGTCTGCAAGTCCACGCCTTGATCAGCCCGATTCGACAACAGCGTTCCCCAGAAATAGAAACACTGAAACCTTGTGGACCATTCTCCCCAAATCGTCAATGCCAATTCGCCCGACGCTGCGATGTGGACTTCTGCCTGAGCACCCTTCGAGATCTGTTGCCACTGTACATAAGCATCAATGCGCGCACCGCAGGTTTTTTGAGCCCTTCCGCATCGGAAGATTTTACCGTTGCCCTTTTTGCGCTGCGCTTGTTTTGCAGGCCGTTGTGTTTATTGTTCTTACGTTGCTCCGCAGAAATTGCATGAAAAGAACATTGTTTATTTTCTTGTTTTACATCCGGAAAAATGGCCAAACGTTACGTTGCTATGCGGAAGGCTTTGAAAACCGACGGTTTTCAGCGCGCGAGGCAGTCCACCATGGAGTGGTATGTACAGGCCCGGGCCAGCTTCAACCACACTCCCTCCGCAGCACCCTCCCTGGGCGCAGCCCGCATATTGGCCGCAGGAGGGCGCTCCGCAGCAGCCCTTCGTCGGCCGGCCCGACTTTCTGCCACCCCCAGAATTCGGCCTCCAGTCTTCGCGGTCTGAAGGACCGGCATCAAGGGGGGGAGCTCCCAGCGGGTGGGTGAGGAGGCACGACTCGTGGCCGGGCGCGGCGGCGTCGCACGCGTACTGCCCAGGAATGACGGCACGGTTGCAGACCGACCCGGTCAATCCCCACAGCGAAGCCGAAGGCCCGCCGCTTTACGGCTTATTCGCGCCGTCCTCTCCGGGTTGGGGACGGGGCGACTTCCCCGAGGTGCTGGAGGGCCTGGCGGTGCAGCCTGGGAAGGAAGCGGCCACCGGTGCCTTGCGGCCCGCCGGGGAGCCGGGGGCCGGGCCGTCCGGGCCCCCTCGAGGAGGTTCGCCTGGCCACGAGCTGAGACGCGCGGCTTCCGCGGGGACACGTGGCGCAGCGGCGGGAGGGGTCGCCCTGGAGGAGGCTGCCGGCGCGTCGGCGGAGATTGAGTCCCAAATACGGTCGCTTCGCGATTTTGTGGAGGCGAATTCGATAGAGGCGGGGGATCACCCGGCTGGTGAGGGCGTTGCCGCGGCGCTGAGTCGGATGGTGACGTGCGCGGCGGGCGCCGCTGCGAGTGCCGTCAGACTGAGGACGACGAGCCCTGCCAACATGGTCTGGGGACGGCAGGGAGAGTTGCAGACAGGCATGAGTCGTCAGGAGGTGGACAAGTGGGGTCGGTGCAGAGAGGCGCTGGCGCTGGCGGAGTCGCAGAAATCTGCGATTGACAGGCTGAAATCCAGCAGCAGAGAAAGGCTCCAACTGATTTTAGAAGATAGAGAGAAGCTGAACCATCAGGTAGCTTTCTGGCAGGTGCTACCTGCTGCCACCCATGGATGGCAGTTGCGTTCGTTGGAATTCTACCATCGCGGTCCGTTGGCTCCCACTGGTGTCCAATTAGATTGTTTCGATGATGATGCAGTTGCAGTTGCTTCCTCATGTATTTTCGTTCCTTCTTTCTTCATGTCCCCCCCTTTCCATAATTACCAAATGTTTAAAGCTTTCGAAAACCCGAAGAACTCGGTTCTCGGATGTGCCTACGCTGTAGTATCAATGGGGCAGTTTAGAGATGAAGCGATGGCGGAGACCTTGCGCTCAAAACGATTGATTTCTTGGCTTCACCTGACGCGCAGGCGACAGCCGTTGTTCGAGAGAAAGGGAGATGTTCCCAGGAAATGAAGTCGATATGGGGAGAAATAAAAGGAAGCATCCAGCAGGAGCAGCGTGTTGAGGAAGAAGGACTGCAGGAGCTGCTGCTCAGAATTCTGAATCCTGTGCAAGCCGCGCTCCTGTTGCTGGAGGCCCATCCAGGGAGGGTGGACGTGCTGCAGCTGACCACCGCTCTGTCAGTTCAGCCCGATGCCGGCCCCATTGCCGGCGTTAGTGCTGGCGGCAGTGGTGGTGGCGCTGATGGCAGCGGCGGTTGCAGAGGCGGTGACGGCAGCGGGGGCGACCATGAGAGTGCTGGAGATTGTCGAACAGCGTAGTTTTAGACTGTCTGATGGCATTGGGACGGCGAGCATTCTGAGCGCCTTTCAGTAAAAATTAGTACAAGTAATTACTGTAAAGTTCTGAACCCTTATACCGCTTTCCCAAAAAAAGGGTTTCTGACAGAATTCTGGACCATGTTCTCTTTGCCTCTGGGCGTCCACGGCCCCACCCTTGAAGTTGAGCTTGCTTGATTTGGGGACAGTTTCAGCAAGCGATCGAGCCGGGTTTGAAGTGGTGTTGTTCCAGGCGCACTTTGCAGGGGATTTTTATTTTGGGTGGCGATAAAAACACCCGCGGAAAAACACAATGGAGTACATTGGCGGATAATTCATCGAATCCAGGGCAAAGTGAGTTCAGTGCCTTTTCTTGGAGGGCGAATACTGAATCAAGTGCAAGGCGCAAGTCGGGATGAGAAGCCTACTTAGCGAGCGGCAGATTCTGTACTGGCGATCTCCTGCCTGAAAGTTGGTTGTTTTTTGGCGAGAAAATTATTGTTTGTGAAATAATATTGTTTATTGTTGCACACAAGCTGTATGGTTGAACCTGGTTTCAGATTTCCAAGTAGGGTGGGATTGGCTGTAAGTAGGTTATTTGTCCTCAGATGAGGATGGCAGCCAAATTCCATTGGTAAAGCACATCGGGGGATCCTGGTACCTTAAAGGTTGTGAGGCTTTGTCCGGCTGCCAGAGGATTGTGCTTGGCGATGGCACATCAGGCCTGGTACAGACAGCTCAGCAAGAAAATGTGGAAATGCTGAACACGAGATAGAACATGGTTTGCTGCCCTGATGGGCCCAGTGGTAGCTTTCAGAAGGAATTCCGATGCTATCTGGTGGGTAAGGGCGACGGGTTGGGGCTCCTTAGTTTTTCCCAGGGGTTGCCTGGGGGATATGTGATGGAGGCAGTGGCAGCAAGTGATCCTGTACATGTTACGAGGTGATGTGAACGGCAGTTTCGCTTGTTCCGGTTTCCTCCCTGCTGCAGCTGCTCACAATACTGCGTGCTGTCGCTCAATGACAAACCTCCGCAGCAGTATGCAGTAAGATAGCTCACCGACCCGTGATACGCCAAAAATCAGAAGAACAACGTAAACTAAGCGTGGCGGGCCTCATCCCAAATTCTCTGAGAATCCTGACACAAACGAAAAGCATAATGCCACTCAGCACCTACCCCACGCTCTGTATTGCTCAGAGCACAAGGCAGCATTGTTATCCTTTCATTTAAATGAAAATTTTTCAGTTTCTGCGTTTGGTGCATTCTCAGCACAATGCCGTAAGGCACGCTTCAAATGGGGTGCTTCGTTAGCTGCAAAGTTTGCTCGGTCGGCTTTGCGCATGATTGGCGACATTCCGGATCAATTTTTTACTTGCTGTGCACATGCACGGGACCCCTTCACCCCATAGCGGCTACTCGTAGACAGCCGTTGAAGGGTGGGAGCAATGACTGATGCGCAGATTCGGCCTAGATTTGTGCACATCACCCCTTCGCCTTCGATAAATACAAGGATTTAATGTTGGGTCCCAATGAACCTACTACTTCGCTGTGTCAGCTGCTCGCGACCATGCGCCACATATGCCAGGAAACAGACAGCGCCGGTGGCGCCACTTGGGCCGTCACATCCAGCCCCGCTAGCTTACCGCCCAGCGAAACGGGGCTCAGTCGCTCACGCGTTGTCCAATCGATAGGCAGTGAATCGGTATTGGCAGTCGCAGTTGGGGTTGGACAATGCATTGGGTTGCGCAATAACTGTTCCAGTCTTGCTGCCAAATCCTAGCCTTATCAGAAGTGCTTGTGGAGGGTTTGGGGTGCAGCCTAAACCTTGATAGCCAGTGGGAACGCCAACCGCCACCCCAGTCCTTCCAGCAGTAGCTGTGCACACTGACCACCGGCGCACCCTAAACCCCACAAATCGAAGTACCGAAGAGACCGGGGAAGTCAGCAAAACGACAACACGGGCACCCGGGCAGACAGCGTCTTGGCGCGTGACGCGCCAGTTTTCTCGGGGTTGGGTGCACAAGATGCAGGGGGGGTGCGTTTGCACCCGCACCGCCTCGACGTCAAGCCCTGGCCGCACCCGTGCAGCACGGGGCGATGGCACCACCGTCCTGTGCAACTCAAAATTGGCTCGGCGGGTCGAGCGGGGCGCACGATCCCCTGGGGCCCGCTGCGCGGCCCGTTCATCACTTTGACGCGTACCAGAAGGCGCCTGTCATTACTCGGGCGAGTTAGGACGCCGAAACAATTTTCCCTGGGCTGGGTGGGCGCGATGCAGGGGTTGCGTTTCCATCCGCTCCGCCTCGGCGCAGAGCCGTTGTCGCTCCGGTACAGAGCGCAGGACGGTGGTACCACCGTCCCGTGCGACCCAAAATCGGCTCGGCGGGCTGAGTGCGACGTGCAACCCTCCGCGGCCTGTCGCGCGGCCCACTCATCATGTTGACGCGTACCAGAAAGCGCCCGGCATTACTCTGGCGTGCGAACCGGAGCCCCACAAGGCCTTCTTGCCCTTCTGCTTCACGGCGTCTCCCTTTTCTTACGTGATGATCGGTCGGCCTGGCCCAGGTCGGGCGCGCGGGAACCACGAGAGGTGTGGGGCACGGCCACGGCTGATTGGGCTGCCTGCCGGCCGGCAGCGCACACACGGCGCTTGACCGGGGGGTACGCCAATCCTCGAGCATCGCGCGGGGGGCAACAGCAGGGCCGAGCAGGACAGCACAGGAGTGGACGGCGGACTGGGCGTGTCTGGTGTGGCGGGGGGCTGCGCGACTGCCACCAGCGCGCGGGAAGGGCGCGGGCGATCGCATCGAAATTTGAGGGCGGTGGGCGCGGAACGGGGGCGGCTGGATTTCGGGGTGGCTGCTGCACGGTTTGCCCCGCCGTCTGGCGGCCGTCCAGGGGAGGGCGCGGCATTGATGGCCCCGTTCCCGTTGCGCGAAGCAAAGGGCGGAGCCACGTCTCCGGGCGCGCCAGGGGTTCCTCACGGGGGGACGAGTCCCCAGCGCGGATGCCTGAGGATTGTGTGACGGCATCCGGGTCGGGGTGCCTCCGGTGCTTTCTGCGGCCGGTTTGATCACAGCCACGGCGTGAACGCCGCTCTTCGACGGGGAAAAGGAAGCGCGGCGCGGACGCGCGGGCTGTACCGATGGCCCCCACCGGGCGGAGATCCAGTGAGTTCTGTTCGCCCGCTGAGCTTGCACCTGGCTCTCACAGCCGCCCTGAGGCTCCCTGAGGCCTTTCCCCACGGTGTGGTGTTTGCCACCGGACGCGGTGCTTTCGGCGTGAAGGGTTCGGCGTTTGGCGCGATGGTCTGCGTTGCCACGTCCTGTCGCCGGACGACGCCCGCGCCCTGCGGTGGAAGCGCTCGCAGCTCCTGAAGCGCAATCAGGTGTGAAACCTCTCCTGGGGAGGCCTCTGGCGCCAGCGACCACAACGTAGGGGTGATACGTTAGGCCGGGCGATGCTGTACCTTGGGTCGTGGGCGGGGATGTACTGGCGGCCGGGCGGGATTGTACTGTGTACTTCAGGGGACGGTCTGCACCGTGGGCAAGGAACAAAGTACACGATGTACGCGTCTTTCAGCGTGAGCGTTGTACGCCCTCAACACGCGTGTTGTGCACTTTGTACGTGTTGCCTGTACCAACGCAACACCGGGCGTTTCGCTGTACTGGTGACGGTGGCTTTGGGTATTCACACACCTTCTGGCCCCATGGAGTTCGGTCGTCAACCACCATTTCAGAATCGCAGGGGAATGTGCCAGCCACCAGCTCCTTTCGGCGTGAAATTTGCGTGCCTCCCACATGATATCTCTGTCAGGCATCAGTATGACATTCGGGCCAATAGTGTGAGTACTCTCGTACTGCAGTGTGTGCTCAACATGTCCACCGCATTTCCAGCACATGCCGCGGAGTGGGTCTCTATTGGTGTCGGCTCTGACAGGGCACCCCAATCCTCATATCGGAAGCGGGTTAGGTGCACCTTGTCGTCCTTTGGTACAGGGGTATCATTCGCTATATAGCAGACCTCGTAGGTCGTCCCCTTAATAGTGCACACAGGTGCACACCTCTGTGCAATGCCTTTGTAAAGGTAAACCTTTCATTTGCCCTCATTGGGATGTGATGCAGACAAAAAAGGAACCACACATTTGAAGAAATGTGGTGCCTATGTCGAGAGCCAGCTGGATACTGAACTGGGTTTTCTTTGTGTTGATAAGCAAGTAAGTAGCAAAACGTTGAATCTGATTCTGTGCATCCAGTGATTCCTAATCTGTGAATCTCTATCCCGCGCGTGCAGGGCTGCCCCGTTGCAGTGCTATAAACATCAGCAGTCAAGCCTCTTCAAGCCTTCTTCGTGCATCGCAGACCGCCCCTGCTCCTATATTGATAAAGAGCATGACGGTGGCAACTTCGCTGGAGCTGGCTCGTGACTATGGCGGCAGGAAACCAGGTCACATCTTGATGCTGCTGCGAGACCTTGATATGGCTGGACCTTCGGTCCTGCCCGCAATTGCCTAGGTAGGAAACACTGTATACGGGGTTATCGGGCTCTCCAGCGCAGTAAGTTTTATGTTTCGAGCATATTGGCAGCACCCTTACTGGAGCCTTGCTTGTCATGGCGATGCCGCACTTTGACACTTGGGAATTCTCAACTCGCAAGTTTGGAAGACAACCATGCAGTGCAGCAGTTGCGGATGAGACCCAGGCTTGCAGGGCAAATTGGATGCCTTGCATTGACCACCTATACAACTAACCGATGGGCCAGTACTTTGCGCGTCAGATTCAACGCGCGAACGGCTCAGACACAACGCGCGAACTACAGGCTCATTAGTTGTCCCTTTGTGGGCGCGGGGTAGGCTTACTAATAAGGGCTCAGCGTTTTGGGTCGATACAGCTTGCGGTGAACGCCCTGCCATGTGCTGGTCGCCAAGGGATCTGCGGGTCAGTCTACCGGAGTCCAGCACACTGGGAGGCGCGATCCAGGCGGAGTCCGTCGTCTTGCTGGGTCCACCATCGGAACGGCGCGCGTCAGGTGGCCCTCTAGTTCAACCGGGCGGCGACACCTCACACTGTGTGCTTCGGTCCTCCGTCGGCTCAGCGCGAACATGTCAACCATGGTGAAACGGGCCGGTGCCCGCGAACAGACGCGCGCAAGCAGAAAGCGTTTTTGGTATCTTCAGGGGCCGCCGGTCTCTCTAGAACACGCAGATCTCACACATGCTCCTAAGTATGCCTTGCCTGGAGCGAGATTCGTTTCCAGCAGTGTGAACCCGGGGCGGAGCAGAACCCTATCGGTGACGGTTTGGCTCCATCCCGAGCGAAAATTCGCCGCTTAGGAGAACGGAATCCGTCACGTGCGGACAAGCGCATGCAGTCCACGTGTGCGCGCCGCTGGCTGACGCCAGGACATGGCAGGTCCGCAGGCAAACGGCAACGCGGCTGCGTGCCTTGGCCGCTTGAGAGCAATTTGCACCCCGCGATGGACTAATACGGTGTGTAACTCAGAGGGCCCCCCCTTCAGCCTGAACCGGTGCAAGCGATGGGCGTGCCTGCGGGTGCGGGAGCGGGAACGTCAGTTGGAACAAATGGGCTCCCGTCTTCCATCTGTCGTGTTTCCGCAGCGCTAGGCCGCAGTTGCCCACGCCTCGAGGCAAATTTGCCCGTGCCGGTGACGTCCTTGCGGAGGGCCTGTTCCGCCTCGCGCTCGGTCCGAAGGGTGTCCGCCTACCGGCAGCGCGCTGGTCAGCGCGGCGATCCTGTGGCCGCGCAGTGTTTGGTGATGGGTACCGACCCTCGGCGTCGACGAGATCGGGGTGGCTGACATTGGGAGCGTTGACCATGGCCGGGCCAATGGATCCGGCGGTTCAAGGCCCAGCGTGAAGTTACTGGACATGGCGCGCCGTCAGCGCCCTCTGTCCCCCGTATCCCCGTTTCGCTGCCTCCCCCCACCCGCAAACCCCGTCTTCCGGGACGGGCCACCGTACACAGCCCAGACAGTGATGCAGTCAGCACATTGAAAATAGGTCTGCTTCAGGGGGTGATTCTGCGGCAAATGTGTGCAGCCATAAAAGATGTCTTTCACAGTTCCACGGTCGCGAATCCCTCCTCTGTCCCGATTAGGCCAAGCGTGACAAAGCGACTTTTGTGTCAGCCCAGAGTTGTTTTTGTTCGTGAGCCTTGCCATCACATTTTGGGTGTCTTTGTCAAGGATGGCGTCTCCAGCATTAGTGAGCCAGTAGTCGACTCAACTCCGACGTTGAACTGCATGTCAGCGGGCTTGTTATTTGCCTTTAAGTTTACGTTCTTGCGTTTACGTTTTTACGCGCAAAATCGTAAATTTGCAAAAAATGCTATTTTTTCGGGCGTTTTTACCTTTTTGCGGCTCGCTGTGACGCCTAGGTTACACGATGGAAGTTGTGTACAGTGATCAGTATTGCGCCCCCTTAAGCGCCCGCAACACAGCGCCCACTTCCCACTCGGCAAGGGCCACGATGGAGTGGAATAAAATTCGTTTTCTGGCTATTCCAGTGCATTACATTGGGGTGTTCTTTTGTTGTATTTAGGTGTTTTTAAGCGCTTTTACGTGTAAAAACGCAAATGTGATGTTTCTTTACGGCGTTATAACAAGCCTGCATTTCAACAAGTCTCCTGACGCGCTTTGGACGGCATTGGGCTCTGCGGGGCTGGCGCGAACAGGTTACCTGGTTTTGCCAATTGCTCGCCATTTCGGTGGCCTACGCACGCTAGTTGCCGCAGCATCATTTGCAACATTGCCCTGCCCTCTTCGTACGAAGCAAAGGTCCATTGCCGATTTGGGTCGCCTGGCCTCGCAGCAGTAATTGACTGCGTGCAGCATGTGGTTTTGCTCACATGCTGACCGGCTCATTCACAGGAAGAATTAAGCTCAGGTTGGAGCGACGAGTGTGGGATTCCTGGTCTGAGTGATGCAAGGAAGCGCTCGAACGCTGCAATGACTGATTCTGCCGATGACTAAGCGGTGCAATCTTTTGCGAGTCCAACAGCGCGAGCACACTTGCAGGCCTGCGCAGGTTGACATATTGTTTTCCTACTGTTCGCCGTTTCAGAACTCCAAACATTCGGGGATT
This sequence comes from Ostreobium quekettii, assembly GCA_905146915.1. Taxonomy (NCBI): domain Eukaryota; kingdom Viridiplantae; phylum Chlorophyta; class Ulvophyceae; order Bryopsidales; family Ostreobiaceae; genus Ostreobium; species Ostreobium quekettii. Next base: position 35,489 of record CAJHUC010000430.1, on the reverse strand, counting down.
GCCAAACTCGCAACCGCACGGCGATTGCATCTTTCAACAACGATAGCAATGGAGGAATACTCTCAGAATGTGCATTAGTAAGGCAACAGCATTAGCATGTTGTTGGGAATAGAGACCGCTATTTTGTCGCCGTGCACGGTGCTCTCAAGCAACCTGTTCTTTGTCTTGAGCTGTTTGCTCGATACATAATGATAAGCAAATTTATATCCACAACCAGACGTGGCATTTGTCGCCATTCCCTGTCTTCTGCCATATCACACATTCCCAAAAGTTCCCACACCGCGTCGTCCATCCGATATGGAGCTGTGAACAATCTCCATCACCTCACAACGCCCATTCTCTTGTTCGTAGGCTTTCCGCGAACCAATTCTGTCCCGTGAACCAGTTCTGTCCCAAGCCAGCAGAATGTACCGGGCACCCGTGCCTATGCGCAGCTCCGCACTCCCGTTAATGAACTCACTCGATATTCATCTATTGCAGCGCCGAGGCCACGGGAGGGGTGGCCTTTGCAAGTCTTAGTCCGCCCGATCACGCGTTTCCGCAAGTGTGACCTGGCTGCCCACTCGGTCGAGACCGCATGTACGTCGCCCGAGGAACGTGTGACCGATCAGTCTCTCCGCGGGCGCCCGCCTGCGTGGCCAATGCCCTGCGATGTGTGACAATGGCGGCCTCGGCCCTTGGGACGGCGCTGTGTTGCATACACGCATGACTGATGTCTTTCCCCGAAAGTGTGATCCGCCAACTCCCAATTGGCTCATTGTCCCATCTATGACTTGCGCCGACTTCCACAATCCCGCCGCATCATGGTGATTACAGGAACGCCGCTGGCGACCTCAGAAGCCGACCAGGAAGTCGCCTTGTTGATATGCCCACACATCGGTGGCAGAGGGCACGTTTGTCTGCTGCAGCGCCTCGCCTCCAACCGAGCCGCCGCCAGCCCGCCGTGCGCGACCGGCTGTTCGTGTGTTGTCGGCCTGAAGATCGTCTTCGTGGCTGCGAACGGGTGAGTTGGGGCTTGTCGGCATGTGGCAACCACGAAGCAGCGCGGGAGGGGTGGGCGCGTGTGTGAGTGAGGCACGCCGACGCTGTTGTGGGGCTGTGCGCCGTGGCCTCTGTGCTCATCCGCAAGTCCAAGCACGCTCATGACCAAGCCGAGCTTCACGATAAAGCGGCAGGCCCGTGTTGGTGGGCGTCGTACCCGTAAGCGCGACCAGGCACGGCGCACTGCGCGGCGCTGCCCAGGCGCGCCGAAGCTGTCTCAAGGGTTGCTTTGCGGCCCCTGCGCTCATCTTCCCGTCCGCCAGTCTTGCATGCCCGCTCACGAGCGGGCAGAGCTGCGGATTTAGCATCAGGCCCCTTGTTGGCGGGCATCGTACTCGGGAGAGCGCCCGGCGCTGCGAACTGCGCAGCGCTGCCCGGGCACCGCGCGGACGGCACAGCGGTCCGACCCTGCGGGCTGATTTTGCGTTGGGATCCCTAACGGCGTCTTATCGCTATGGGCGCTCCGTGGCTTCAGTTTCCGGGACTGTCGGGAGCCGACCAGCCTTGGGTCCTTTGCGCGCGATGACTGTCGCCAATGTGACTTTTTGCGACCCGGATCCCTGGTGGCGGGCCAGAGCTTGGCCAAGCGGGCCGTGGCCGCGGGGTTTTCGTCTCGAGCGCGCCGTTTGCGGTTTCGCGCGGCGGAGTCTGGCGCCTGCTGGGGGAAAACGCGCGTCGTCGCTGTCGGTCGTCAAGGCACAGGTGTGGTCACACCGATTCCTACTTACGAGAGGATGGGCGGCTCCGCCGCGGGGGGAGCTGTGGGGTGTCAAGGTTTGCCCCGCGCCGGCACTGATCCCAATGACGCTGATTTATACTCCACCGGGCTGTTTGACCGGGAAATGCTTCGCGCTGCGGGAACGGGCAGCTTTTGCCGCAGGGCAGAGGCCCGGGAGGCGCGCCCGTCGCAGGGACCAAGTTCCGTCAATCATGACGTTGGCGAATGCATGCTGGGTCCTCCGGCCGCTGCGCGATTGCGGGCGCGGTAAAACGTTAAGGTTAGCAATCGGGTCCGTTTGCGCAGAACTCCGTGAACACGACCGACGACAGGAGGCACCCGCGGTACGCAGTACTTTGGGCTGAACCCTCACGTCTCGTGCGGCACCAACACCTTGTCGACGCCTGTCCTTCACAGTCGCATGCAGTGCGAAGTGTGCGCGCGTCATTAGCGCGCAAGGTGACGAATGGGCCTGTGTACTGCTGTCCGGCGCCCTCTGTACGCCCGGATTGCTCCCCGTCACGCCTACCTTACTCCCGTGAACACCATTTGTCACGTTGATCCGCCCTTTCTCCTCGCTATGAGGCCATCAAATCGCCAGTTCTTTTGATACAACATATCTGCCGGTTTGGGGAACCCCGCCCGACGCCCGCAACGTGGGTGCCGGCACCTGCCCGCCAGAGGTACATTATCAACCAGCGCCGCACGCGCAGCTGAAAGCGGTACGAGCTCTCGGGACAGCGCCGGCCAAAACGTTGCGCACCCAGCGCATGTCGGTGACATGCCGCACAAGCCTTGCACGTGCGGTTCCTTTGCGCAATGCCGTCGGGACTCAGCCGCCGATTCCGCAAGAGGGCTCCACGGTGCCATGCTGTGTGTTGGACGGAGTCGAGAGGCGGGGACCAACGGCGGCTTGACAAGGATGCAAAGTGTCTCAGGGGTCATGTGGGGTCGGATGTGCGTGCCTCCTGTGCGCAATGCAGTCGGCACTTGGCCTAACACACAGAACGCCACCAGGGAGCACTTGTTGCACTTGTGGCGAAGTCCGGAGGCTGCGATTGACGGCAGCTTGACATGCGTTCCGGGTGTTTCAGGCGATCCCGTGGGTTGGGATGGGCAAGTCAGGCGAGGGAGAGCCCAGCGATCGGTCCGGAGAACAGGGCGACGCGCCCGGGGATTCCCAAGGCGAGGAGGCGGTGGAAGATGTGTCGGCCAGGAGCACCGGCGGCGAGGAGACGCCCCAGGGGTCGGGGGGGCAGGGGAAGAAGGCCAGGAAGCCCAGGAGGACGCGCACGCCGCACGAGCAGCGCCTCAACAGACTGTGCCAGCAACGATACCGGTGAGCCCGTGTTTGGATCTCGACAAAGCTTGATCCGGCGACTGGGACCCGCCAGCGCAGGGCATGCCTGTTCGCAGATCTGCGAGCCGCTGTGGAGTGGACCCTGCTGAAGCGCTGAAAACCTGTGTCCGATGGCCCCATCTGATCGGGGGCCTAGAAGCACCCACTGAAGCAGGGCTGGTGTCGCCTTCGGGACGCAGTTCAGCCGTTCAGCAGGTCGCCATGGTGCGAGCATTGATCGGTGTTAGGCTGCCATCCCCAGCCGCTCGACTCCAGCAGCCCGCCAATCGAACAATGCCACATCATCAAGTTGTGTGAACACTCTTAAACACATGAATGCGGCTTTCTGTTGGCGAGGCGCGTAATCACTAGGGACAAAAGGGTCAACTAACACGTGTTCAGACGTGTGCAAGTTAACGGGTTTGTGTTATTTTTTTGTTCTTAGCGTGCAGAAATTTGATGAAATGTGTTTTACGTGTGTTCGCAAAAGTGTTATTTGGCCCTTTTTTCCCTAGTGAATGCGGCGTGCCGAACATCTGTTGATCCTGGTGTTCAGGGAACGCCAGAAGAAGAAGAACAAAGAATTGAGCAAATTGACGTCCATATACGAGGAGCGGACGAGAGAGTATGTGCGCCTTGAAAAGGAGAACGAGTTGCTGAGAGCCACGAATGCCAGACTACAAGCAATCGCCGTTGGGCAGGGGGAGTCAATAGAAAGTTTGTCGGGAGTCAGCCTCTCATCGGCCCTTGATGTGGATCTCCTTGCTCCCGGTGAGTTGCCAGCATGGAAGGATGAGGCAAGGGAGCAGGTTTGCCTTGGAATTGGCGCGCCTGATTATGCTCAATTCCCTCGCTTCTGTGGTAAATGAAAGCACCTTATTGAATGAGCTGTGTTTTTGCTCCATGTGCTGTCGTCACGGACATTGGGTCAATGCGCAAGTCGAGCATCAGGCCCCGCTTTACAGTGTTGTGCCTCACGTGTTGCACTTGAAAACTCCACAATCCGAATCTCCACAACTTGAAATTGAAGGGAAATCAGGTCGCCTAGAGGCTTAACGTAACGAGCATCGCCGGCCACCACGGATGGCAAATTATGTTTACGTCTGGAGCCAATGAGGGTGACTTGCTTGGAAGCCAGTAATCCCCACGGAACTTTTTGCTCATGGCTCCGTTTGTGGTTTCCTTCAAATCCGCCCGTCCTGCAGCTTACAGCGTGTGCCCTCCGTGAACGCGAGCCACTGACAACTGGAACAGGGGAACCCAGCTTCGCACCTGGGCCCCTCTCAATCGCGGATGTCAGCACACCCCGCCAGCACCTTAGCCTTCTCCGTTCGTTTTGCAGATATCACAGACGCCTCTGCCGCGGTTCCGACATTCGAACTTGAAGAATTGGAAGAGCTCGAAAGGTCGCTCCACGGCCATTCCAGCCTGGTGACGTCATTGACGACTGGACCCCTGGGCCCAGGACAACAGTCGCTTAGCGGCGAGCTCCCCTCGGTCGAGTCTTTACAGGCTCCCGCAGCCGGAATTCTGCCCACTGGGTTCCTAGAGCCCCCAGCCACCACCGCCCTTCGCTTCACTGGGCCATCCATTCTCTCCCAAATGCGCAGCCCCTGGGCACAGCCCCTGGCCGTGACGTCGCCTCCAGCGGCGCTGCTGGGCGGTTCAGAATATAACACCGCGGAAATCGAAGTGGCGCCTGACGGAATTGTGGGCGCTGGAGCTTCCCAGTGGCTGGCGCCCCAGTCATCGGTCCCATTGGGCTTAGAGACGGGCCTGGGGCCGGAGTGGGATATTGGTGAGTGGCTGGGTCCTTTCAAGGCGGAGGGACTTGGAATGAGCGGCGGATTGCTAGCGGGGGTCTCCGGCGAGAGTTCGGTGCCAGTGAGTCACGGGATGCCAGGGCCAGTTGTTGGCGAAAGCACTTTGATGACGGGTGCCGCAAGGGGGCCAGCCGCGGCCAAGGTGGGATTGCTTGACGATATGAGAAAAGAAGTGATGAGTGTCGCAGGAAGGCAGGTCACCGCCAGGACTGGATTGCTGGGAGAGATGAGAAAAGAGGTTCAGGCGCTGCGCGATGTGCTGAAAGCTAACGGAATCTGCATTGGCTCCGCCTCGCATTCTGAGGAGGTGGCCTACACCTTGGGGCTTCTGCTTTCCAGCGTCATAGACATCACGGGGAGGATCATGAGCAGGTGCGACACGGAGGGGCTTGGCTACTCCCAGGAAGTCCACGCAAACCTGAAGTCCGACGAGCTGTGCAAATGGACAAATTGTCTGGCGGTTGCAAACCTCAATGAAATGCAGAAGCAGGCCGTCAAAGAACTTGCGATGGAGCAAGTGGTGCGGGTAAGCAATGTCAGGCGAAAGAGCATCAAGTTCAACGCTCAGGTGAGCACAAACTCATGGAGGTAAAATGCATTCCACTCTTTGCGCTCAGCTGAGGGTGAAGTTTTCCGGGTATTTGGGTGCTCAATAGGAGAGTCGGCAAAGCTGTTGGCCACCAAAGCTTTTGCCTGTGATGTAATTCCGGGATGAAGGAGTTGCAAGCTGAACCCAGACAGGGTCGCAAGCATTCCCATGCTGCCGTCATATAATTTACCTATTTCTGCTGCCTGCAAGAGAACTGATTGAAGAATTTCGCATTGAATTTGAACGGCTGCCATGAAATCAATTTGGCATTTGGCCGCAGATGACCGACGCCTTGAAGAGTTCCGGGAGCCGGCACCCTGATCTTCAATCCAATCTGCAGTGGATTTGCGCGCAACAGCAGCTCGTCAATGAGGAAGAGCGCCAAGTAGTGATTGAAGGACTTCGAGTGCTGATGACCGACATTCTGAGTCCCGTTCAAGCTTCGTTGCTGGTTGTGCATGCGCAACCAGCCAGAGTGGATGTCGTGAAGCTGGCCTCGGCCATCAGTTCGGCGGGAGGCACCACCAGCGGGGCTTGATAGATGCAGATGTGTATACTTACAGAACTAGTCGACATGTTGGGCATATATATATATATGACATATATGTCAGTGCTGTACCCATTTGGAGATAATTGTAGGAGATAGGGCGAGGTTGCGAGGCGCCATGTCCTCAACCGTGAAAGGACCTTTCCTGGTGGTCAGTTGCAGCGTCAGACGCGATCTAGAGCGCAGGTAGTTTGATGAACTTGTAAAAAGATTTGCAGTTTACTAGGTTGGGCACATGCGTTGCCAAAATGGAGTATTTTTGACATTATTAAGGCGTGGATGATGCGAATAAAAGCGTTACAGAGAAGAGCATCACTGCGCTTACATACATGTGAAAAATGCGCTGAATGGACGTTTGAGATTCCCAGGATTAGGGGCAGGAAATAGTTGACTTGAGCTTGCAGATCACCGTCGAAATCCGTGGATTACAGTTGTCAGAAAATGACAAAACACAACCTGGTAGGCGTGCACCTGGTAGGCGATGATGGGAGTGAAAACCAAGCAGATAGCTTGTTCGGAATCGGTTGTTCATGGCCCCGTATCCACACCCAATGAAAAGCTTGCAGGTGGTCCACGGCGATTTTTTCAACACGCCGAAATAGCGCCGCAAAGTGCAGTCCAACGATCCAGCCCACATCGGTGCCTGACTTAGCTTTGGTCATAGGAGCGCCAAGGGATGCATCAAGGGAAGAGTAGCTCTTAAAGGTGTGCAGAAATCTTCTGGGATCAATGGCAGCGGTGTTTGGCATTCGGGATGAGGTGCGGCGGAATAATGTGGCGAGAGATTACAGAAGCACGCCAGGTGAGCGCAAGCTGTCAAGTTCAAAAAAAGGGGATAGGAACTTTGAGGGTGCTGCATCCTGTTTTGAAACGTTCTTTTGCGCGAGATTCAACATTTTTTAAATTGGAATTTCAAGATCATTTCCCATTACTTTTTAGCGGTAGTGGTTTTGTTACCCGACACAAGACAAGTGACAAGGATGATGGAATTCGCATATTGATGTGAAGATTGGGGAATGCCTACGCTGTTTTTTTGGACCGGGTGGTTTTGCTCCCTGAATCAATGGAAGTGACAAGGGTGATGGAATTCGCATATTGATGTGCAGATTGGGGAAGCGCCTGAGATATGTGTAATCAAAACATTGCAGTAATGTTGAGGTGGTTTCCCATTCATGATTCGATAGGGATTCGAATATCATTTAATTAAGTACGATTAGGTACCTTGTGAAGTGCATCCGACACTCATTATCTGAAAAAAATCTTGCGAAGTTTGTATGTATCATTGCTATTGACCACGTGAGCGACTTGGTCATGTTATGTTGATGTCATGTTATGATTTGCTTGCAAGGTAATTGTTAATGGCAATTGCCACAGCGCCGAAATTACCCCTCTCTCAATGGAGGCGGTCTACGACAAAACCATGATGCAAAAATCCTTGTACCACTATATCCAATAGTGATGCAAATCATAGACTAATTTATTCTATATTTGCCATCACCATTCTATTTGTAAATCTAAAACTGTTTTGTTACCACTTTATATAAAGTATTGTGCTATGTCAAAGTTCCTTAGCCATCCCGGTTCGAGGTCCCGCTCGTCGCAATCGAATCCACGCGCAGCGATGGGCCACAACGCAGCACAAGTCAAACCGTTTTGGTTCGACCTCTGTGGCAACCTTGGTGCACGCGGTGCTCAAACGCACTCGCCGTGCATGGTCGGACAAGCAGTCAAGACTCAACTTGTCTTACAACCGAACCAAGAGAAGCCACGAACAGTCTCGGGCTCTCTTTAAATACCAGAATGCGCCTCTTTTTTTGCCCACCAACACTCACACTCAGAGCGCCAGATTGAACTCACACTTCACACACGCACAACACGCTACCCCACAGCACCGACCCCTAGCATCGACCCACGGCACCAACCCACAGCTCCACCCCACAGTGCCAACTCATGATCCCCAAAATTAGTAAGATTGAAGCTAATTGTTGGCCGGCCGTCCTCCTGCCATCTCAATCAGGTCAATGTGTGCACCAGTCAACCAGCACATGAACAGGTGCTTGCATAACATGGCAGCTGCGCCTGTCATGGTGTGTCAGACTTTCATCTCTTTAGCTTGGCTTTTTAATATGTATTCACTTCTCTCATTGAGTTTCACTGCACATCAGTGTTCAGCCACTGACCTCCAGCTATGAGAACTGGAAAGTTGCATGTGAAACATCGAGAAAAATGACTGCCATCCAAAGATATTGTTGATGGCATTCCTCGAAACGGGATTCTCATATGCCACCATTTAATCATCGGATTACAAATCAGTAATTGACGGAGGCAGATCAGTGGCCAATTACTGGTAATTCGAACATGTTACAAAGCAAATCTTTAATACTGTCATAACGGAAAAATGAAAATTCCATTTTAGTATCATGCGCTCGTGACCAGAATTACTCCAGTACCAAATTCAGGACAGGTATCAAAGCGACAGTGACAGCAACTTTGCATGCCCAATGCACTTCGGCGAGAGCAGTCCATTGTGTAATTTTCCCCCCAAAGGGTGGACATGGCTCCATTATAACATTTCTGGATGTTAGATGAGCTGTGCCGCACTTCTTTGTTCTGGGGGTGAGGGGAGGATTGAGGTGGCAAGGACGAGGAGCGAATGGCCCGTTGCCATTTGCCAACAATGGCAAAGCTTAACCAGGTGCGGGGACGGAGGTCGAGATTAGCCCGGCAGAATCCAGCCAGGCGCTTGGTCATACCAGACAATTACCGGTATCACAACCGGGGCTGCCGTTTGCATCAGCGGCAGCGCATTTACGTGTACTTGTGTGTGCCATGCATGAAGTATCCTCGAAAAACGCGCAAATGTACGGACGCCCATATTTATGCGCATTATTATGCGTGCTTGACCTGGGATAATTTGTACATGTTGCGCATCTCCGTGGACAGTTTCTGAGTCCTCCCTGACCTCAAGAACCTTGCAGATCCACGTACACTTTGCCCCTCAAATGGCAATGAAGATATCAAAAAACTGTCGTCCTCCACCCGCTCGAGCGCAGTCGGCCACAACTTGGTAGTTTTGGGGTGCTCCCTGATGGGCTTGCGTCAGCTGCGTGTGGAGACTGCCGGTGAACTTGTGTGCGGCAATTTGTGCGCAACTTGTGACGCAAGTGCTGTTACGCAAGTTACGTGCAGTTTTGTTACCGAGGGTAAAGTGCAGGGATATTCCTGCCGAGTGTCAACAAATGCAAAAGTAGGGGGCTCATAGATGCAGTTGCTCCTGGTTGCTCTAAGGTCGTGTATATATTTGCACATATATACTAGTAATGAATATGCGCCATCTGTATGCTGAAAACATATGCACTTCTGAGCATGGAACATCGAAATTCAGATGCAAAACTGCAAGATAAAAAGCAATAACATCAATCTTGGTAGCCTGGTTAATTGCAGCCGTAATGGCAGGCGTGCAAGCGATGGACAATACTGCGGGTGGTCGTCGTGTGGTTGGGTGGGCGGGTGGATTGGATGCACTCGATACAAAAGCACATTGCGATGATGGCTTTCTTTTCAGTGTTTGGGACAATCTCCTGTTGGCCAGATCCTCGAGGCATCACGGCGGGAGCGACAAGGGCGCCTTGCACATTCTGCGGCACAACGCACGATGTACGACACTTGCGGTACACCGGTGGCAATGGGCGGGTTTTTTTATTGAAGGGCGATGGTCACTCGCGTGGCTGCGTTTCCACACGACGTCGCTGTCGGAGAAGCCACGCGGCGCCCATCGCTGGAGTAATGATGACTTCTACGACAACAAGACCACGGCCAGATAGAAGGGGCTAGGCAAGCAGCTCGGGACGACTAGTGGATCAGGATGGGTCCCATGCTTGGTAGTTATGTCCTCCAAGGCCGTGACACTCGTCGGCTGCCATCATTCGCCAGCCGAAGGTACGGTTATATCAATGCCGTTGGCGGGGGGGGGGAACCCTAGATGATGTACGGAACGCGGAACCGTTCCGCGTCCCTAGGGCGCGTCGGCGGTGGTGGCATAACGTTGCCGTGCCAAAATGTCGCCAACGCGACGGCCGAGTCAGCCAACCGAGTGGCAACAACGAGCGGTGGAAGATGGCCACCGGGGCAACAGGCTCGCCGCTTACAGGCACAATACAAATTGAGTGCACGGGGCGCCCGTCCTAGCGGTTGGCCGCCCCCGCGCACCAACATAATGACCGCGGATTTGTGACGGGCGGGAACGCCGAGCAGCGCTCGGAAGATGGGCGGGGAATGGGTCAGTGCCCTCGCCCCATTACTCAATCACTGACACTCCACCCGCGACGGTGCCGGACTAATCAGACACCCAACAGGTACCGAGGGCGGCGGTACACACCTTAGCACCGTCACCCTGCCCTGATCTGGCTATCACGCGGCCGCGAGACCGTAATTGGCGCCAGGGGTCACTCTTCAGTACAGTGTGGCTGACTAGCGCGCGCTGGCGCGGCCTACAAGACAGGAGGAATCACCGCTGACCATAGCTCACCGACGACGCGAGCGCGCCCGGCGGAAACGCAGGTGGGGCGACCTCCGCGGCTGAACGGCGACGGGGGCTGGGGGGGATGGGGGTTGCGGCCACGAGGCTGGCTTGCTGGGCTGGGCTCCCCGTCTGTGGATCCTGCCCTCTTGATTGCACCAACAGTTCGCACAGGGGCTCATGATGAACCCCGGCGCGCATTGCGACCGTGCCACGGTGTGGCGCCCTCAGATAGCAGGAGCAGGGGGCCCCGCGGCGGGCCCGGGCGTCCTGTTGGCGCGGCGCCGATGGGGCCAGGCGACGGGGCAGCGAGCGGCCCACGGCTTCGCGGCAACGCCCGTGACAGCGCAATCCTCGGCCGGGCGTTCCGCCGCGTTTTGCGACCAGAGGGCGCTATCCTCGGGGGGCAATTCGATGGACGTGATAGATGGCCCCCCAGGCGTTGATCGGCAGAGCCCATCGACTCGCCGTCGTGTTGCCCATGGCCGTGTACCGCAGCTTCGGGACCTCGCGACGGGCCCAGACCTCGCGGTTTCCAAACAAGCGCGACATGCGGGCTGGTTTCGTGGCGTGTGGGGTTGCGTCTGACGCCGCGTGCACCTTGCGCAGGTCACAGGTCGCCCGCCGCAGGCCGGGGGTCCCGAGGAGGAGGCAGAGGGGCCAGGGGCGCCAGAGTAATTTCGCCCACACCTCACACCTTCCGGGGCGCTCCGGCCGGCCTTACAGGTGGGGGTTGGATGGTTGCCTGACGGGTGCGTGGTAGTACATTGACGTGGGGTCGCTGATGTGCCGTGGGAGCCCAGGGGGCGCTGGTGTAGTGCCCAGGAGATTGTTGGGTTTGCGGGTGCCTATTGTTGGCTGCGGTACGTTGAGGCTCATCCGATCAACCAGTCAGTGCCTAAAAACAGAGGGATTGGGCCGCCTTGGGCGAATCTCCTGGCCCAAGCGCCCGCTTTGAGTAAGCGCAAGTAATACCACTCAGCCGTACGAGGCCCCGTGCCATGCAGCGCATCCATGCTGCTGTACCAGTCCAAGGTTGACGGCGGGTTTTTGGCCAGTGGGGGTGGGCGGGCGCTGGGACGCATCTCCCCACGAGCCCCACCCGTCCTCTCAGAGGCTGCAAATGCTGCAGGAACCTGCGGAACGCCACTTGTCTGTTGGGTTCCTTGCAACGTGTTGATGGGCGGGGGGCAGACCATCCGTCGTTGCCCTGTCTGCGTCCTCACCTGCCCATCCTGTCGTCCACGGCAATGGCCGCATGAGCGGGTCCTCTGCGTTTCCCACAGCGTCTCCGGCAGGCTTGGTTTTTATGTTTACGTTTCCATTTTCACTTTTGCGTTTTTACGTGTAGAAACGTAAATTTGCAAAAGAACCTATTTTTACGTTTTTTAGGGCTATTTTTACGTTTTTATGGCTCCCTGGGACGCCCAGATTACACGATAAAAGTTGCGTACAATGATCAGTCCTCCGCTATATCCAGCACCCGCAACACAGTGTCCACCTCGCCCTTGGCGATGGCGATGATGGTGCTTGACGAAAACTCGTTTTCTGCCCCTTCCAGGGCGTCTGGTTGCCACTCTCCAGACTCCATAAGTCTGTGTGTACAGTCCTTATGTACACCGGGCAGTTTTTACGTTGTGTTTACGTATTTTTACGCATTTTTACGCGTAAAAACGTAAATACGATCAGTTTTTACGGCGTAAAAACCAAGCCTGGTCTCCACAGTTCAATGCTCGGTCAGTCATCGGCTGCAGCCGGTCGGTGTCCGCCTGACCCTTGCACTCAGCTGCCAATCTTGCAGTCGAGGGGCGCGCCCTTTACGTTGTGCGTTGCGTCATGGTGCGGTGGGGAGCCGATTGGAACCGAGGCACAAATCCCAGCTCGATTTGCGTTGGGCTCGTTGCTGCGCACATCGGGTTGATTTTTTTTTGGCGACAGGACACCAGGCGACCCGCCCCTTGTTCATGTCGACGGCAGCGTTTTCCATTGCGATTTGCGCAGCGTTCCGCAAACATTCAGCGCTGTGACACGCAGATTCGCTTCCAGCCCCGGGCAGATCACGTAACGTCCATTTCGTGGAAAGTAGACCTCCTGGCCCTGCTGACGGTACGCATTAGGGGCAGGGCGAAGTGTGTTTCTGTTGAGCCAAGCACTTGTTGCGTGGAAGCCATGGAGGGGCAACCTCACAAAACGAAAATCGCGGCATGGATCCGTGCTCTTCATCACTGGTGGGGTTTGCACGCCTGGCGGGCGCAGCAACGCAAATCAGCACTGTCCCGGGCCGCCCTGCAATCGGCGAAATTCTCGAGAGCTGAGCTCCGCCGACAGTGGCCATCGACCGTTTGGTGGACAACACGTCGATTTAAAATTTGCTTGGTTTCGACTTATTTCCGAGTTTGCAGCAAATTCCAAGCAGCCCCTGATTCGTTTGGCCGGGGAGAACATTTGGAGGGGCTTCTGCTCTGGGCCTTTCATTAGACACCTGGCGCCACGTGTGTTGATGGCAGTTTGGGCGGGCAGGAGACTGCCCCTCAGAAGGCGGCACAACCTCTGACTCACCGTTGGCCATTTCCGGTGCCCAGGGCGCACTAGAATTTCAAGGCACGCAAGGTGGCGGTGCTGATGGACAACACAGGGGGCGCGAGCGAATACGAACGCATAAGCCACGAGAATGCGATTCTGAGGGACGCCAACGCCAAGCTCCAGGCGATTATAAGGGGTCAGAAGGCGTCGATTGAAAGCTTGCGTGCGGCTCACCTTCATCCTGGACACGAACCGGTTCCACGCATGATGTCCGGTCAAATACAAGGTACAAATATCTGCAGCGAGCATTTGAAGCATCAGTAAGGCGGCCACGAATGGAGACATATGCTGCATTTGAATTGCGTGAAAAAGCGTCGCAGATTCCCAGCACTTGGACTTGTGGACGACCTTGTTCTTTGTTGGTGAACCACATATTTAGAGACCGACATTGCGTGTTCGAGATCTTGTCACTGGAACGCCTTGCTTTTACTACCACTGTGGCCAGTGGTAGTAAAAGCATAACAGCACGACTCGCAGTTACATTTGCCTTTTCCAGCATTTGGATATCTGGATTGTGTGTTTTCGATTCTATTGCACTTGGATTGCGGGTCCCTGGACTGCGCGTCAAGACACTTCACCAATAAACTTCTTATTCGACTCGGCACACGCCATACATTTGTGTGTTACATTTATACACTATACATTCGACGCCGATTCTAGAAACTGCGGATTCAACTTTGGCGGGCCGCATTTGAGTGTGCACATTATTTACATTGACCAGGCGTTAGAAACTGTATTCTCTAAGCAGGTTTCCGTGCTTTTGTCTCGTGCAGGCCAGATACCACAGGGGACTGTGCCACGCGATGAGCGCATGGGAGTTCCGTACACACACGCTTTCCCCGGGCTGCAGCGACGCCCGCCATTTCACCCCGGCCCGTACTCGGCGCCGGCCCCGCCGGCCCTGAGCTGCCCGCCCTTCTCTCCAGTGCCCGACCACATGTGCGCGGACTACATTGGGGGCGCCACAGCACACAGCCCCATCTCCAGCATCTCGGAAGTGGACATCGTGGCCCAGGCCCCCCTCCCCCCTCCGACCGCCTGGGACGCGCCCCAGATCATTCCGGCGCACCCTGCAGCCGCCTGGGACGCGCCCCAGGTCATCCCCTCTCAGAGCACCCCACCCCTGCTACTTCCGCCCAGCACCCACATGCCCATGTGCAACGCCCAGCGGGGGCCGCAAGGCACGAGACAGGCCTTTTGCGGCGGCATTCCGCAAGAGCCCTTCCGCTGCGTCCATTCGGAGCCCGCCCAAGCATCCCAGGCGCCTCGGGCCCTGGGAGCGGACAGCCCGCTGGCGCATGGGCCCCAGGACTTCTTCCCCGAAGGTGCAGCGACGCCGTTTCGAACGGTGTCCTGGGATGCGGCCTCGGAATCGGACCTGGACCTCCTCGGGCTGCTGCTGCAAGTAGAGAAGGGGCCAGACGATGCAGCCCCCTATTCTCGCCCGGGCCCCCCCAGCGAGGGCTCCGCCAGAGAGAGCCACTCGACGCCGGGGTCCGCCAGCGACCCCCCGGCCGCGGGGCCGGCCGAAGCCGGACAGCCCACGGGAGAGCTGGAGGGGCAGATTCGAGCGCTGAGGGACGTGCTCAGGGTGAATTCCATCCGGGCGGGCGGCGACGGGGCGAGCGGCGAGGCGCTGTGCGTGCTGGGGCTCATCCTGGGCAACGTGGTGGAGATCGTGGGAAGGCTGATGAAGTTTAGCGACTCCGCTGTGCTGGACCACGCGCAGGAGGTGGAGAGGAGCCTGGCCGGGGAGGAGATGCGCAAGTGGGCGAGGTGCCTGGGGCTGATGAACCTGAGCGGGTCGCAGAAGCAGGCCATCAACGACCTTAGGGTGGAGCAGGTGACGGGGTTTCGCAGGCTCAGGGAGGAGAGCGCGAGGCTCAACGAGCAGGTGGGCATATTGCGATGGGGGCGCCGGCGTGCTGGCCCGTTGTTGTGCGAGGGACGTTTTCCTTGGGCGGTACCTTGAGGGATGTGACCGTCTGTACTTGACGCGACAATGCCATGGTCGCATTTGTCAGGAGGCGAGACGGACAATGCGCTTGTGCCTTGCCGTCAAGGACGGCCGCGGAAACACCCAATTTCGTCTTTGAATCTTGTGCCGGTGCATCCTTCCAGCTACTGTTCTGCTGCGATACCGAACGTGGCGCGCAAGCACCCAATTTCGTGTTTGCTTCGTGTGCTGGTGCATCCTTCCAGCTGCTGTTCTGCTGCGATACCGAACGTGGCATGAATTCCTACAAGTTACTTTCGAATTGATGCTGCACCTCGGTGCATCCCTTCTGTACTCTCATTGTGCTGCTGGGTACGGAAACATTTGACAGTAGAAGGTACCCCTTTGCCCTTGTTTTCGACCAGATCGGTACTGAGGCTGCGGCATTGCGACAGGTCAATGATGCCCTGCGGGCATCGGGCGACCACCCGACCGTCCTCTCCTCAGTGCTCAAGTCAATCCGCCGCCAGCAGGAGCGCACCTTTGGACAAGAGCACCAGACCATCATGGACGGCCTGCGCGCTCTCATGCTCAGCATCTTGGATCCCGTCCAGGCCTCCATTCTGGCTGTGGAGGCGCATCCCGACAGGGTGGACGTAGTCAAGCTGGCGACGGCCCTGGCGGCAATCAGCGACGGAGGAAACAGCGGTGAGACAAATTCGCCGTCATGCTCTTCTTTTTTGAGGGACTCGGGAACTTGGCCCCGCCATTAGCCACCGCGCATCGATCGGTGGGACAGTGGCCCATTGGCCGCGCTGCGATCGATGCCTCGCTGGCGAGGGGGCGAAACTGAAACCAGAACTCAACCAACTGAACCTGATCGGTGTGCTGCGATGTACGGAGAACTTTTTGTAGTAGTAAAACAGGAACTAGTACAAGTTGCGATAGCAAGTTAGGTGGAAGCTGACCGTTGGGTACTGCCTATTCACCAGTGCCGCAGTTCTTGAAATCATTGTGGGCGTCGGGGATGGATAAAGTGCTCTGCTCCAGGGACTGCGGAATGTGTTGATTAATTGCCGACGGGCCTCCCGAGGTGTGCAAGAATAGTTAAGGGAGGCGCGTCGAGATTTGGCCTAGAATCAGTGCTGGGGTGGAAGCCGTGATGCTTGAGTGGTTGCGGTGCATGAACCGGCATTGAATGAAGTGGCACCTTTGCCAAACCATCATGGGCGACGTGAGATGGAAAGTCGTTGGAAAGGGGCGCATTTGTGGTTTGGCACTGCTGGCTGTGATGAGGGATGTCCCACAGTTGACCGGTGCCGGAGTTGCTGCTCCAGAGGTGGGGCGCTAGGCAGGAGTCTCTTTCTGGCACCCAGTTCCATGTCCATGCCTTCCAAAGAACGGCTGCAGGATCTTTTTGCCTTCCATCCCAGTCCACAAGCGTGGGAGGGCTGTCAGCATTTTTGACTCAACTTTCCACACAGCCCATTGAGAGTGGGAGGGCTGATATTCTTTTACCTCAAATATTTTGGCACATTCCTGTCGAAACCTCGTTGAGCATTATCGACCGCCCCCGGGCATACTGGGCACATGCCGCTGCTGCTGGCTCGGCGCATCATCCAGGATCCAGAGATTGGAGTGGCGGCAGTGGGGCCAGGGCCAGGTCGGTGCATTTGAGTCACAGATCCAAGCGCCTCGGGCAGCAGATTAAGACTGTTAATCTGACCCTGAGTCCGGTCAGTCTGGAGTCTTTTCCCATTCACATCCTTCAGGCCAGCGCGCTCGTCTGCGATGCTATTGGCTGCTTGCCCACTCCACGGGAGGCACAGGTGACGAATGGCATGCTCTTGGTCACACGATATGGTGCAGTAATTGCTGCGGTGCTGAAGAATAGAACAACTCACTCGTTGCGGGGAGTACGTCAAGAGTGAGAATTGAATAAGATTTGCGATTCAGAATTGTAAGAGTGACGTGAAGTGTGGTATTGGACGAACGCACAGTTGCTGCTGCTCCTGGGAATTGGGGCACAGCTGGGAACGCCTTGTCTGGAAAGATTGGGTTCAGGTCGGGGATTCATCCGTGTGGCCACAGGCGCTGTATGGCTGTCCCATCCTGCCCACCGGGGCTGGAGAGGGCGCCTGGAACAGATTGAGCCCCTTTGGAAGTCCTTGACGTTGTAAGATGGTCCTTTGCGCAATCGGAACCTGTTGGTTTGGCTGCAGTTCTGTTGGCAATGCGCATCGATATCCTGGCGTGCGTTGCTGCCAGTGCGCACAAAACTGCGGTGTGGGCACAAACCCATGGCTTGGTTTTGGGCACTTCTTTCGCCAGAACATTGGGCACGCAGTTGCTGCAGCCCCCGTGCCTTCATGGCGAAACTAACGTCAGCTGCTCTTGACGCAGCACTGAGAACATCGTGATGCACAACACTTCCACAAAAGTATGCCGGTTAAGCGGTTTGATCTCTTCAGCAGGCTGCTGTGCGCACTGGACGTCGGAACAATACCCTGCTTGCAAGCTACGGCGTCCCAATGCCCTCTTGGACACTATTCGAGAGTACATGCCATAATCACACCCTTGCTCAGTGTCAATTTTCTTCAGCTTATAACTGGATTTCGCTGCCTGCCCAACCAACGTCCTGCAGCCTGCCAACACCTCCTGTGCATTGCTCGCCCTCAAGCCAAATTGTGCGATCCCGTTGTGCAACCATAAGCAGGACAGCCACCAATTCATCCACTGCTTGATCCCATTGCAGAAGGAGTTCAGTATTGGACATTCTTTCAGGCAAATGTGCTGCTGGATCAGTACCTCAGCAGGACAAGCAACATCACATCCTGCCCAATACTTTACTGCAAAGTGGCAGCATGGTCCCCATTCCCTCCCCCCCCCCGCGCCCCATGGGTTTGTGCCACTCGCCTTGCGCATAACTTGGCACCTCACCCTGTCAAGGGGGTCATCCTGAATGGGACAAGTGCAGGTGGCAAAATGTGACTTGGCCAAACTTAGGACAGCGAATACGCACAGACGTGCCCTAAATCCAGCAACGGTTCGCACATCGTTTTTGAAAGGGCAAGCGTTGAGCAGAGGCTGCTTCAGCCCCAGCACAGACAGCAAACACAAGCATACCATGTGGTCACAATATTGGCCTTGTGACACAGTGATACGATGGGCAGGCCAGTTCGCAGAATCATTTGAATCCATATTATTCACCAGCCAGTTTGATCCCTTCTCTAAAAGGACAACAGAGCAGCAATCTACAGCAATGGAAGCATGCTCCTACAGCCTTCGCCCAGACACCCTCGCGATCTTGCAATCTTGTCACCCCTCTCAACTTTCCAGCTGCAAGCTGCAGCCCTTCTGAGTGCACTCGTCAGCCATAAACCAGCCGGAATACATCTGTCAGATAGAAACAGCACCGTGAACACATTGCCAACGCCACAGGCTGTGCATGCACAGGCCCCGAAAGACGATCACATTGAGTCAGACTTTCCAAACCACACCCCGGGTTGAACAGTGACTGTTGGCAGCAATAATGCTTAAAGCCAGACACAATCAGAGCAAGGTCCATCGATAACTTTAAGTGCACTTGGAGCATTTATCACATGACTCCAAACGCCTGGGCTATTGAGCTTGAAGAAACACTGTCTGGGTCCCAGGTGGCAAGCCGCCTTCCTTCTCACAGCCTCAACTGAGGATAGATCTGTTTTTTTGCATCATACGCGTACTTGACTGCACTTGTCCACAGAGCACACCAACCAAGACAGCATTGCCCACTTCTTCTGGGATGCTGGGGTGTACACTGGTGGTGGTGAAACGAGCGGGATGGTTGTTGGTAAGATATAGAGGAGTAGGGTTTATTTTGGATGAATTGTATGCCTCAACATAGAGATGGATAGTCCGTACATGAACACTGGGGCACACAATAGACATAATGTTCTTGTGTGGTTGGATGGCAACATAGCCCTTGTGTGGCTGACACACAATTAATGGACATTCATCATCATGATAATCATCATCGTCATCAGCAGCAGCATAATTGCAGACTTATGTTGGCATTCATTGCTGCACCATCTGTTCTGTTTCTCCAGTTGTGAATCAACGCAACACAATGCACGTGGGAGGTTCAAAAAGGTGACACTTAGATAGCCAGGTGCTTGACAATCAAGACAAGCAATGTTGCAGCACTCCAATGCAGGCCACCTGAAATTCAGCTTTTATTTTCCTTCCTATAGGGGTTGCGGTGCTGCTGCTGCAAAAATGCAACAAAAGTACTGCTGTTGGCTGGTAATCAGTTCCCTATTTGTTATTGGACTTGTCATCTGCATCCTGGCTTGAACATTCCGCTATGCTCGACCTTCCCCCAAGTTGTGCTGACACCACAAGAGAGTCGCACCTTACAATACTTGGGGGCTTTCTCATGATGATGAATTCAAGCATACCCACCAGTGCTACTAGGGGATGGGATGCAAGGGTGTTACATTTCTGGATCATTGGCCTGCAGATAAAAATGCATGTGTACAGGAGGCCCACTATCAAAGCTCACACGCTTCTTCAAATACGACGCCCGTGACCAGGTTCATTGCGGTGACAACAACTTTTGGGCAAGGAAACCCTGAAAGTGGTGACTCAGTTGGTGCAATGTTGTCAAGAGATTTGGCTCCTGGTTAACTGGCTTTTGCGATCATGATTGGTTATCAACAAAAAACTATTGCATTTTCATCATGTCACAAGTGCGAAGAATTGTTACAGCGGTAGATGCCAGGATGAGGGTGCAGAGTGTTTGTCTCAGTACTAGAAAGGAAGGCAGCTACTACAGCAAGGGGACAAACATGCTGATCCAGGGATGTGCCTGTGCTGATTTGAAATCAACGTGCGTTGCAGCAGTCTGTGATGCCCTCACGTTGCTGTGCAAGAAAGGGTACCAGCCGCAAAGCAAGTCGTGTAGCTGCAACGGGTGGCAATGACACCGGGAGAAAAGCACTGCCCTTCCTGAAGCACTCAGAAATTCGCAATTCAACTCTTGCAGGGGGCATAATGTCTCAAAACACTTTCAGCGAAACGTGGTCGCTGACTCTTTGACCCGCCTTTTTCGTTGAGAGCAGTTGGCGATGTAATATGGGGCAAGAGAGGGCGGCCCCCAGCAACCGTGGTTCGCGTCACAGACGACGTGAATTGTGGGAGGCGTGGCCTCGGAGGGGCGCAATGTCACCCACCGTTGGTCACCACGAAGGATTGGCCCATCTGCGCCAAGTGGAAGGTTTGGCTGAAACGCGTCGGGTTGCTTTGTCCCTCGGTCTGCGGCGCACACCACCCAGAAGTGAAATCTGCGCCGTGGGCCGGGGTCGCGAGGAACGCGCGCCGCCCACCGCCCGCTCGAATTGGGGACCAACAGTGCAATGGGGAACCCTATGCAGTGGCATGGAATTGCGGCCCAGCCCGAGCGAGGGACAACGACGAACGCCAAGGCGAAGGGCCCGAATCGCCACATTGCAGCAGGTCCAATGCCTCGTCACGTTTCGGTAATTGGCAACTTGATGCCAACGCCTTGACGCGGATTCCTAGCAAGGGGGAAGGAGGAGGGGCCAGGGCCGAACGTCCGGCAATCTGCTGATCATGGCGCCCGCGGGCGGCTGCGTCACGCGCACCATGAGTTTCCCCGTCACGAACACCAGTATGCCACCTCCCGGCGACGGCTGCACGTCCAACGAGTCCCTCTGGTGCTTGACCTGCGCGAAGGGCAGGCTGGTGAGCTTCTGCACGATCTGGTCCTGGCCCTGGCACTTGGCGCCCTCGAAGGTCATGACGGATGAGGCGTGGTAAAGCGAGTGCAGCGCCTGGCGGTTGGTGGCGAAGGTGTTGTAGTAGTGCTCGCAGAACGCCTGAATGGGGACAGCCGTTTGGGAGGGGGGCGTCAGCCGAAGGCGGCGGGATCGCACGTCCAGGCACGACGGCGTGGCGACAGAAAGGGCGACAGAAAGGCAGGAAAGGGGCTGAGGGGAGGGGGGAAGATCCGTTGCAAAAAGAAATTGCTGTTTGTAGAAAACTGGCCGCAGGGCACCCCCCTCTGAGCAAGCGCACGCGAGACTCCCTTCCACGCGGCGAAGAGCCGCAGAGGAGTCCCTGGTGCAACAGGGGGAGCACCAAAGCAGGTGGGCGGGTGGTGGGGCGGGCAGTGCGTGGCGGGTGGGGGGGGGGGTCGCACCTTTGCCACGGCCTCTGCGTCGGCCATCGCGAGTCGGGGCGGCGCCGGGAGGGCGTCGGCGCTGGCTGCGGCGCGTAGCTGCCGGGTTGGCTGGGTGCGCGGGGCTGTGCGCCCTGGCTGCGCTCTGGGGCTGGGAGAATCTGCGAACGGGGTTGACTAAGCCCGCCTCAACGCCAGAAAGACAGGCGCCCCGAAGCTGTGCCCAGCGGCAGCGGCGGGTGCGGCCCACAGACGCGGGGCGCCAGCCCCCCGTCCCGAGTGTTGTGGGCCCCATGTCGCGAGTACTTTGGGTGGCCAATCAGTCACCGGCCGGGGCAATCGTGCCCCCACACCCAAAGCCGCCCCGTGCCCGCACATGCTCGCTGCCTCGCACTACTGTATCTGGCGACAGCGCAACCGACCAGCTTTGCGCCCCGTTTGGCTCCCAGCTCGCACCGTGGCGTCCGCGGCGCAATGGGCCGTGCGCCGCGGACTGACGCGATGCGCCCAATGGCCCCCGGCGCCCGCATCCCGCCGGCGCCGTTTTCCACCTTGCACCACATGCGCGGGGGGAGGCGATGTGTGGCGCGGGCGGCTGGGGGCGATGAGGTGCTGAGGTCGCTGTCGGCCAACCGGGAGCTGTCCGTGCTGACGTCGGTGGGGACGGCCGTGGTGTCGGAGGCGACGGGGCGGCACGTGACGGCGCCCACAGCGTCCGCCGCGCTGGGGCGCGTGATCATGGGCACCCTGCTTCTGGGCTGCTTCAGGAAGGTGGGGCCTACGGCCTGGGGATGGATCGTGGGCGCTGTGGATCGAAATTCGCTTCGCGATTGGTTGCGCGTGTGTGGGGCGGATCGGCTCAGCTGTTTGTTCTGTTGTGCGATTCCTGGGATAGCATTTGGCGAAATGTGGCGAAGCGAGGCCCATGCACCAGCCAGACGATGTCCGGCAAGGGTCTGCGTGAAGATTGTCCCAATTGCGATCGCCACAATGGCCAAAGTCCTAATTCACCTTGCTGTGTCGTCGACTGGTGGAAGCGCGTGGAGGGTCATGTCGCGGCTGATTCTTTTTCGGCCATTGTCAATCCATCAATCAAATGCCAGTTTCATTGAGAGTTGCCACAGCCGGAGGCATACTCCTGGCCTTTGAAATAAAACTAGCGGAAACCTTTGTGGCAGGATGGTCCCCGTTTCATCGCTTGGGCGTATCTTTGTTCTTTCGTACTTGGACAACGAGAACGAAGTGCACGCGTGTCTAAACTACCTGTGCAAAATTGTCGGTTGTCTGTTCTGCTTGACGTTTGTCCTCTGGACGAGTGTCCTAGGGATCCCAGCTGCTTTGCCGCCTTGTGTTGACAAGGTCATTCACCCCCATTTGGCTGCATACTGCAGTTATCGATGTGCATTTTATTCTGCAACAACGTTGTGGATAGATTTGTGCCTGCCATCGCCTTGACGATGCAATGGCATTGGATTTGCATTGGCTCGCCAATGTGATGAAAGGAATATCTACAGGCAGCAAAGTCAATTTCTATTCATATTATCCTTTTATTTTGCTGTGAAATCTGTGGCATGCATCGCTCAATTTCCTCAAATTCCTTAGCAGGGGACATGCACACTCAGATCAGCTGCAGCCACCCAATTCTAGGCAGGTTTGTAGGAGTTTCACTCTTAGGTCCGCATCCAGTGCCTGCCATGGAGAATTGGCAGCCCACCTATGCACCATAGATTGCCCATTGCATGCATCCAGCACGACAATCCATAACTGCTGTCTCATATTTGGCCAGTGAAATCTGTATTTCATTCCTCACAATGCAGTCACATCAATCCTGGCAGTTTTTGTCCATCGAGATGCAGGGCCAAGTGGCACGAAGTACATGCCACCAGCTTGTGTTGTAATGGCACTGCAGTGTGCATCTGCTACATCTGTGCATCCCACATCATTCTCTGCTGGGAATAGGCATACAGCATGTTACTGCATGGTGAATCCCAGCTCTGCTGGGAATAGGCATACAGCATGTTACTGCATGGTGAATCCCAGCTACCTACGCACTTTTGAATGAGTCAGACCTTTTCAGGGCCCCTTTTTCACCAGATACCATGCTCACGAATGCCCACACCTAGTTACACTCGCCAACCTCCCATATGAGCAGGGCACTATTTGTCTGTGTCGTCACTTCACAATGCCCATCGCAGCACAGCACAAGCATAACAAGATGATGATGTCTGTCACTGACACAGCAAACGTCCTTGCTTGCTCTTGTTGTTGAAATTGGATAAAGCATTGGCCTTTCAGCAAGAGGTCTTTTATTTCCCTAATGAGCTTACCCCATTGTTTTTTGTAACCATTTTCATCACTCTCACACAATGGACACACGCTGAACGACCGATTCTGTCCCTATCAGGATGGCGAGGTCACTCAGATCAGCTTCACTGGGGATGGCCCCTCAGGAGTGGTTCAGGCCATCGCGAACGACAGTGGCCTGGTGCGCGGACGCATCGGCTGCCCCTCTGCCAACCTGCCACTGCGGGGCGACGGCAAGCTGGATGTGGGCGGACTCATCGGGCAGGGAGTGGTGACTGTGGTGCGCAGCGGGCCCTTGAGGCCACAGCCCTACTCAGGTATTGTGCCCATCGCAACAGGAGAGGTGGCGGAAGACCTGGCAACGTACCTGGCCAAGAGCGAGCAGGTCAACACTGCGCTGGCACTGGGCGTTGCGGTCAACAGGGATGGGAGCATACGCTCTGCTGGCGGATTTGTTGTGCAGGTGCGTGCGTGTGTACTGATTGTATGCTCAGATGTAATTGTACGATAAAACTGTGGCAGTCACCAACCTCACCAACCTGGTCACCAACCTAAAAATGGGCACTGAGTACTGAGTTTGTGCAGTGCTCAGCAGCGGGACTGGAATTTGCTTGCCTATGCTGCCTTGCAGCACTGTGTGGGTAGGAAAAAGACAGGTGGATGTCTTGGACGTCTGGGATGTCCTGGACCAAATCACAACACCAAAGCAGGGTCGATGTGAGTAGCTCAGGGTGTGGGCGTGCACGTTTGCAGTCCACACTGATTGCACCTGCCGATGGTGACAAATCAGCGCGTTGAGAAATTGCCCATTGCCCGGCACTCTTCGTTTTTAGGAGTTTGTCGAGTAGGTGTCTCCATGTGAATATGTCAACGCTGCATGGTGAGTTTGTGAATGAGAAGCCTTGAACACAATGCAATTCCCAGAAAAAATATCTGTAAACCTTCCGCACTGAGTACAGTTGCCTGAAAGCAAGACTCTTTCTCACGCACGTTTGCTAGATTTGATGTGCAGGCCAGCATAGATCATTGTCATGTTCAATTCTCCTATGGTGCTGCATCTCAAATCCAATCACATGAAGGCAAAGGGAGCATGCCCACAGTAAAGAACGACTTGCAGAAAACGATGGATGCCTGCCTGGGCACTGCTACAAAATAAGTAGCAAAAGCAGGGGCAAAAGCTGGGAATGGCTAATTAGAGGCGGTGGCCTATTTTAAAACCTGCAATATTGACCTTGGTTTCTTACTTCCAAGCTCTGCACCACTGGCAACTAGTTACACGTGTCAGATCACGTCATGCTCTGGTGGGTTGTGCATGTGTGATTGCCCTTGTGTAGCACAAGGATGCTTTTCAGATGCATGACGTGCTCATGTTGGAAGCATATTTTACTCTCAGCCAACACCCCCTTGGGTGTGGTCCAATTCCTTTTTCGTTGTGGGGCTCTGCCCTGGGCGTCATAGTCGTCGTTCAGCTGTAACTTTGACAGCTGCAACGAAGCTTCAATCAAGCTCTGCATATTCTATTGTACGGGGGTGGAATGGGGATTTTCGCAGGCTTAGGAGCATACTGTCGGCGTGCCTGCAATGCCTAGCCTGGATACTGAAGCTGTTCACGTGGACAAATACATTTGTGGCAGTGATGCTGAGTTGTTGCGTCATGTTTATTCGGATTCTCAGGGGGGAGGTACAGTCTTTGTGTGTGAGTGTGGATTTCCATCGATTACACACTTGTCAACACAAGACAAGACAGGCACTGTCACCAAGCTGGCGATGTCGGGCAGTGAATGCAAGCACAATGCAATGTCCCCACTTCATGCATGTTTCCACCAAGTGTGCAGGTGTAGGTGGGTGGGTAGGTGGCTGGAGGGGGAGCTGCACTCTTCTGTGTCATTGTTGAGAGGGCCTGGCTTTGCAACTCTGACTGTGAGGGACGCCTCGCTGCTTTGCTTGCTTGCCTCAGCGACTGAGGCACGACTGAGGCTTGGTCGTTTGCTCATTCATTCGTAGGTCCTGCCGAATGCATCTGATGAAACGCTGGACACCTTGGAGGGCACCCTGGCACGCATACCCACAGTGACAGACATGATCCATGATGGACTGGGGCCAGCAGACATGGCGGAGGCCCTCTTTGGGGGCATTGGCGTGGCCCCCGGCGCCGTGGCCCTGACCCCAAGGTGAAGATTATTAACATTTATAAACAGTACATCCCATGCAATGGGCACCACCAGCAATGGCAGTGGGCACTGGGTCCAAGGATCTGGTGCACAAATATAGGAGAAAATTGATGAAGTCTGTCTCACGTTCCCAGCAACCTTGTTCCAAACAGGGCTCGAATGTGCTTGGGTACAAGGCTGGCTGCTCTGGACATGGATGTTGACCTCAATGGGCGAGGCGCAGGCCAACTTGTTGGCAGGTCTGCCCAGCTGCCGAATGCAGCCTCTTCGCTCTGGAGAGTACTGATTGTTTCGTTGGTGACGACTATGCCCCCAGGTATGGCCCCTGCAACCCCGACCGCATTCTGAGGGACCTGCCCCAGGTGCTGGCGGCCATGGGAGAGGAGGAGGTGCGCAAGGTGCTGGACGAACAGGGCTGCATCGAGGCCAGGGACGAATTTTGCAACGAGTGCGTGCAGGTTGGGCCTGAGGAGGTGTTGTCACAGCTGGAGAAGATCAGCCAGGGGGGCCAAGAGGAAAGCTAGCGCAGCAGTCTTGATAAAGGCCAGGGACAGCCCAGCGGGCGCACGGGAAGTCACTTGCCACATGTTGTCAAATGCTCACACTGAGGTCGGAATCCTGCCATCCCCTGGCAGGTGGCTGTGCTGTGGGTTGCCACAATTCAACAAATGCTGCTGCTGACGAGTTCTCGCCTGCTTCCTTAAGTTGGGCCATGGCAAGTTGGCAAAAGATAATGCTGCGAGGCACCCTTGATTGGGGCGATCGCAACGAGGCAGGAGGGTTGGAGGGGAACCAGCCGCATTGATCAATCTGGATTGCTCTGATCGGTGGCTGACGGACCGTGCTAGTCTGGGGCCAAAGGGGCCGGTGCAGCATGCCACAGAGGGTGCGAGCTTGTTACCAAGGGAGTCAAGCAGGAGAGTTGGGAGGGGACGAGTTCGGTGGGATTTGTTGGTCCTGGGAATTTTTTCTGAAGCACATGGGATTGTTTATTGTTTATTGCCAGATTGGGAGCCAGAATCAGAGTAAACTCTCAAGCATCATGACCAAAACATAGCCAGGCCAACATGACATTCAAGTGTATTCCACAGCGCCTGCAGGCCTTGCAACAAAATGAGGAGGCAGCTGGGCTGGCCAGGAACAGCATCGATGCATGCATCCACACACCGATCGGCTGTAACTGATGGAAGCAAAAGGAATCCAAATCAGATGGTTTTATGCCATTCTGGCTTTCTGACGATCTCTTTTCCCAGCTCTTGCTCCAGCTCTTTCTCGGCTTGCTTCCTTGCCCACGTCTCTAGTCGACTGTCTGGTGCAGCATTCAAGCCAACGGCAAGCATCACTGTTGCTATACCAAACGTCAGGTACCTGTGTGACAGAACACAACCGACTCAAAACACAACCAACTCAAGGCTCACAGCCAAGTGCCTATCTACACACACAGAAAAGTGGGGATCATCCCTTGATCACGAAATCGACGTCCCCAGCACAGTCGACTCCATAAAGAATATGCACGGGAAGTTCATATACTGTGAGCAGAGAAACAATTTGGGGGCCATCTGAAGACCACACGAGCGTTGTCCACAGCTTGTTCCACATTTGATAGTTGACATCATTTTGCAGGGCAGCCACCCCAGGCTGTGATATCAGTTTGCCAACTTCCCCTCAAACGACCAGCAAAAATAAGCACACGCAAA
This sequence comes from Ostreobium quekettii, assembly GCA_905146915.1. NCBI lineage: Eukaryota > Viridiplantae > Chlorophyta > Ulvophyceae > Bryopsidales > Ostreobiaceae > Ostreobium > Ostreobium quekettii. The sequence continues at coordinate 8,041 of CAJHUC010000430.1, read as the reverse complement.
GATGGCTGTTGAATGCCGACATATGTTTGGTGAGCACAGGAGCACGGAACACCCCACGACAGCTGCTGCTGTTTTCTGACTCCACTACTGACGTGACCAGCTTGGATGCTTGTGCAAGCGGAACGAAGCAATTATCAGTGCCAAGCATTGTGCAGTGCCAATCATCTGTCGGAGTCAGAGGGAACAATGGTGGTTGGCAGAATGGCTGAGATCGCTTGACCATGCATCGTCCCATCGGCGATACCAATGCCATTCCAGCTGGCATTCCACTGGAGCCATCCACTTTTACCAATCCAAAAGGAATCCTCTCTACCAGACACATTGGAGACGGAAGCAGATCAACCCCGTCTCTTGGGCTCAGACAACATCATCACCAACGCAGAGGGTTTCCGATCGCTACTCTTCCCCCGTCGAGAGCATCCTGTCCAAAGCTGCACCCCAGCTCCAAGACGGAAATGCTGGACCTTCGGGCAAGCCCAAGCGCGTATCCCCACCCCACCCCACCTTTCCCTCCTTGGCGCAACCGACCCCGAACGCATCATCAGGCTGCGGATCCGCAACATCCCCCCGTCTGGCAAGGCCCCCGAAAAATTCTCCACCCCACCTCACCCACCAGCGGATCGGCCCCCCAAACAACAGAAACAGGACTGCCCCGCGTCCGCCACCACCCGCGGTGCCCGACGGGCCCCCTTGGCCCCACGACGGCAAGCCTAAAAGAAACATATACCTTCTTCGCACCTCCAATGCATCACACGTTTCTCCCTTCAAAACTCAAGGGAAGGAAAAGCAAGGCATCTTCTGCAGAACGCCCGCTCACCATGTCGCCTCCCAGCTCTCCCACTTCCGCTGTTGGCCCGGCGGTGGGGGCGTCTCCCCGAACAGGACCCCGTTGCGGCCCGTCTGCTGGCCATCCGCCCAGAAGCCCCCCGGGAATCCGCCGCCCCTCGTCTGCCCCGATCGGAGGGCCTTCAGCGACAGGCGCCTCAGCAGCGACATGGCCGGACAGCACACGCGCACCCGCAAAGCCTGCACGCGCTTTCAAACACCACCAGGTCTTCGGGACGCATGAATGCGAGTTTTTTTACCACCACAGTAGGGCGTAAAAAAAGAGCGGACCAGTGTGCCTCCCTTGGACACCCTGAGCTAGCCCTACACCGCGCTGGCGTGACATAAATAGGAGAGCGCTGGATTCTTCCTTCCTTTCAACATTAACAATTGTACACAAAAAAAAAATTAATAAAGCATCTTTGGAAACATGATTTATTAAATGGGTTTTCAGTGCCAGAGGGTGGCCAGGGAGCGTGATCGAGTAATTCATTATCGCCCGCGAACCAGCCGCGAACCCCGGTCCCCCGGGCTCCGGGCCGGACCGGTTTCGGCCCGCGGCGGGCGCCACGTCGGACGGGGGCGCCCCGGCGGGGGCCCGCCCCTCGGCGGGGGCCGGGGGCCTGGGGTCCGGCGGGTGGGCGCGGGGGGCGTGGCGCCGGCGCCGCCGCCACGCCGGAGTGGCGGCGCACGGGCCAGCGGCCTGCGGCCGCCCCGCGGCGCTCCGCGGCACCGGGGAGATCCGAGCCGGTGCTTGGCGCGGCGCTGGGACGCCGGTTGCGCAATGGCAGCGGGGCCCGCTGCCGGCCGGTCGCGCGCCCGCCTGGACCACAGACAGCGCATCTTCAGGGACCGCTAGGCTCCCCATCGGCCCACTGACCTGGGGCGGCTGCCGCTCTGGGCAGGCAGCTCGTTGCGTTGACGCGGGGCAGCCCATGAGGCGGGCTTGCAGGGTCCGCGTACGCAGCGATCGGCCAGGGTGGACAAATGTTCGAGGTGCAGCCGCACGCCACAAGGCCTCTAGCTGTGAAAGGACAAAGCAAAGCAAAGCAAAAGCCTGCGGGCTGGCAACAGTGTGTGTCGTAGACTTCCAGGGTCGGGGGGGGGGGGTTCACACACCTGTCCTGCAACCTCATGCGCTGGCGGCGGAGCCAGAGGGGGGCCGCGTCCGCCTGAAAAGCATCGGAGAGTCGCCGCTTGCCGTTGGAGAGCATCGGAAAGTCGCTTGCTTGCCGCCTGACGCTCCTGTGGCCGCTCGCCCACTGCCGGCTGGCGCTGGAGGTGTGGGGAGCTGTACAGCAGGGTTGCCAGCTATTGGGTGGGTGTGCGAATTACAAACTCATTCCGCACAACAGCACATTTTGCGCGATCGGTTGGGTGTCCCCTCCGATGCGTGGCTGAGATCTCAATCAGCTTAATGAGCCACTGCAAGATCCTTGGCTGGGCGTGGAGCTGGGAGCGCTGTGGGCGGAGTGCGGAGCGCTGTGGGCGGAGTGCGGAGCGCTGTGGGCGGAGTGCGGAGCGCTGTGGGCGGAGTGCGGAGCGCTGTGGGCGGTGTGGGCGGAGTGCGGAGCGCTGTGGGCGGAGTGCTGTGCGCGGAGTGCCACCGGTTCATCGCTGCCTCGCCAAGGGTGTGTCATGGGGCACTTGCAAGCTTGGCCTTCGCAGCAAGGTGTGGCATCTTTGAGCGGATGAACTGTGTGCGGACATGCATTGACGTTGCGCCACCCTTCATGACGGACTTCGAAGAGCTCATTGGTCAAAACCACCAAGCTGCTGGGGCTGCTGCACTACCAAAGGATGTATGGGAATGCAAAGGTGAATTCTGTGCTGAAGTGCTTGGAAGACATCTCTAACACACCCGAACTTTGTCTGTGTTGCTTATCATGTGCTTCTGACTCCGAGTGGGCCATGTCCATGCATCTCCCGCCGATGTGACAGACAAACAAAATCCAACGAGCGGGTTACCCCCTGGTCGGCCTAGTCTTGCTTGTTGCCCAAGGTGTGTGAATGTGAATATTTTCCTTTGCAGCTTTGCTTCAGTGATCAACCACGAACCTTGGAAGCTACAGGCTGATGTCAGGCGTAAGCCTGTTTGCAGATAGTATGGAGCACAATAAACAAATAAAGAAATAAGCAATGGTACAGCAAAAAATGAAGCATTGGGCAAGTGGGTGAATAATTCCAGTTGTACTCAATATATTCCGACACCCCGTGGCCTGTGCCCCCCCACATGTGCCAATGAGGCATTGTTCAGCTGGTCGCCCTGCTGGCTTGCATGCTTGAATCGTTGCACATATATGTTGGCGTAGGTGTCGTGGATTTGACTTTTGCACACGACGTCCTGGCCGTGCAGTTGCCAGACCTGCTGGAGCACCTCGCCCACTGTGATAATACAGACTCGAGGCAATGTTGCCCTACGGCCTGAAGGCGCTGGTCAAAATGACCAAGGTGCTGGGGCTGGTGCAGTACGAAAAAAATGCATGGGAATGCCCAGGTGAATGCTGTGCTGATGTGCTTGGACAACATCCAGCGCATTCGCACCCATAAATGCAGAAAGACCTGGATGTGGAAGAAGCAGAGGCATTGCGCCCCAGCTTTGTGGCCACACATATGTCAGCTACCATCGAATTGTATGTACCCTGTGGTGGTACATGTTACTGATACTAATATTTAGCCAATTTAGTTAGGTGTTGACTTTGTTCAGATAAGATAACAACATAACAGTGCTGCATGTACTGTTGTGATCACTGATGTTCTTGCCATCGTTTTTACTGTCATTGAAATAGTTTCTTTGCCTTGCACTGGCATTCAGGAACACACTCTGGAACTTCTGTTGTTTGATGAGTTTGTTTGCGCTCTATGGTGTCTTGTGCATGTGTTGCCTGTGTGCATGGATTTTAGCTCCTCAAGTCATTGCTTGTTGTCTGCCAGTTTAACACCTTGCCAGTATGTTTGATGCCTGCTGTCCAGGACATTTCCGTCAGAAGCATTAGCAGAGGGCTCGTTTCAGTGCTTGGACGTTGCATTGATTTTGATGCATTCACACAAAGTCATGCTTGTATCGTCGTGCTTGTGAAGGAACATATTGTCAAGTCCCTGTCCGCATGTGAAACTGAAAGGTGGACCCCAGAACAGTGTTTCTAGTTGGCAGTGCAGACAAGGGCTCTTGCCATGGCATGTGTCTTTGGCCAGTGTCATCGGCCTCTGTGCTTCCGGCTGTCTGCATAACCTCACCATGCCCAGCGAACAAGAGTGCACCCCAATCTAATGCCACAAGGGTACACAATGTGCATCTTCCAAGAGCATACCACAACCACAGCTGATTGGTGCATGTCATTGACAGGACATGGCTTCGATTTATCCTTGTGACCACAAATCTGATTCCTGTTGTGCATCTTTTCAGGACATGATCGAGCTTGAGTTTTAGGATGACCTGTTATGACAGCTGGAGGCATTGTAAGTGGTGTCCTGAAGTCATCCTCAGGCCATGGCTGCGCACAGCGCAGATCCCATCCTGCACCCCTCATGGCAGTGCTGAACAGGTGAAAAAGTGGGGGCCATCATTGCTTACAACTAGTTTTGCAAGAAGATAGTGGTGGACTGTGCAATGTGCCTATGCAAATGCTGGATTCGAGCTGCCATTGGCCCTTCGGCTCGGTGACAATCGATCAGTGAACACAGCTATGCGATGCACAGCTCGCAATATGCAGGGTGTCAAGCACCAGGGTGTGGCCTTGTTGCCGTTGGACCCCTTTTCTCCTTGCTTGTTCCAACATTGCGTGGTTCGTGACTTTGACTTGTTTCTATAATTGGCAAGGAGAAGCAAACCCTGTGTTAGGCTGGCTGCGTGCATTGAAATATGCACTCATTCCTTCGTCGTTGGTTGTTTCTGGTGTGCATGCTTGTAGCTGCTCCAGGCCCTTGCAAAGCAATGCATGCAATGAGGAGTTCCGGAGGCCCACTGACAGTGCTGCGCCTGCCATTGGAAACATAGTTGGCCGCCATTCCGTAGCTGTCAACACTGGCTCAGCATGTGACTCAGAGCCACACAGCACCTGGCTGAAATCCCTTCCCTGAGCAGCGATGTTGCAGAGGCTGTCATCGTACATAAGCAGTTCATTTTTGTGATCGAAGAAGTGGAAATGAATTTTCTGCAGGAAGTCAACCTGAGGCTAGTGCAGGTTTGGGCTGCGCTGACTGCTCATCCATTTGCACACCGTCCTATAATGTGTATTCCATCACTTTATCCATCCAACGGATCTATTGCATCTGGTCACGTCTCAGACATACGTCCCTCGTCCGGAACTAAATGTCCAAATTTGTTTGGGAGGCCACATGTACATCGCGCAAGTGCTAACGTTTCTTTTCTGAAAATCTGGCCAGGGCATCTCCCATGATTGTATTGCTTCCTCCCAAATTTTTGCAGAAAACGGATATGTGTATTAGATTTGGCTGTACTTTCAACCTACGGGGCTCAAACACTGAATTCCAGTTTGCAAAGGTCCCCCCCCCCCCCCCCCCTTCCCTCTTCAATATGGCCTCCAGACAGGGTCGCCTTGCGATTGACGGTACGTGGCGTAGACTGCATAGTTGTGGCCACTGCTTTGGATGTGGGCTTGCAACATATCAGCGAAGCAGCAAGAGTTCTGAATTGAGGTCAGCACCAGTCGATCGTGGATCGCCACTGTTTTTCACCGGCAAACACGATTCTCACCTGGAGATTGGGGTTCCAGAATTCTGAGGACTTCACTTTAACGGCATTGGGAGGATGCAGTGTCACCATTCATGAGTTGCCTACAGGCAATAGGACTCCGGTGACCTTTTCCGAACGAGGCTGTGGTCGCCTCACTGTCCAAGGACTAGAATAGTGCCAGAAATGGTTGTTATGTGCATTCCCACAAGTTGCATTTCTACTCTGACGAGAGAGTTCTCATCCTGCCCACGCAAAACACAAGTGCCGCCAACATGCAGCGTGTTAGGGCCTCCAAGTGTATACGCACAACCTCAATTGCCGCATTAAAGTAGATTCATGTCGTCTTCGGCCTAAATGTTTGAATACCAAGGGGCCCACTAATTGGAGATCCCTAGTGAACGGAGATCCTCACATGCATGCAGCTGTTCTCTGGTTTGTCTTGGGGCACAAGAAACCTCCTGGCAATGGCAGATCCCTAATATGCAGCACATCCTCTGCAAAAAGCGCCATGGATCTTCATAATTTGGTGATGGCCGGAACATACTCAACAGCCATTTCTTGCAGCATCCAGTGCGATCGATGCTGATCCCAGGGGTAGCACATGAGCAACGGGCAGCACCACTCTTTCATCAGCGTGGAGTCCCAAGGAGGGCGCTTCGCTCTTGTGGGGACTTTGTGGGATCCTGGATATACGATTAACTATTTTGTTAATGCATTTCCACCAAGGACGAAGTTGGGTGGGCTGCACTGAAAATGCGAATCAATTGCAGTTGAATTCAAACGGGTTTCTGGCCCCTCTAGTACCTTGGCTAATCAAAGTATATAGTTTCCAAGGGCCATCATTTTGGCGCCCTTGGACTTCTGGGGGCTTTGGCGGGGCTAAGCGGAGGCAGCTATCTAGGCTCCCCCCTCTGTCCCCATCATATCTTGCTTCACATCACGCCAGCTCATCAGCACAACCTAGAGGCACCGAGTGCTTTGCCCTCCCCGGCCGTTCTGGCCGAGTTTTTTCTATGAACCTGATGCGTGTCGAACACTGGGTGCATGACCGTTCCGGACAGCTTGGTCGTCCGGCTCAATGATGGTTTGCTTATGGCTGCCCTCAATGACTTGTGGCTGCTGGGCCCTCGGCGCTTGCTATGGCCAGTCACCAATTTGGTGGTCCAACCGCCCGGTGTCCGTTTCCCCGAGTGGTTCGACGTTAGGCAGACCTCTGAATGTACATAACTTGTGCCGGCGCTCGGCTGAACTCTGGCTACTTCCAAGGGCACCCAAACCGGGCGCCCTACGTTGCATGGCTCTTCAACCTGACCTGTGCTCTGGTTGACTTTGCTGCGCATCAAGAATTCCTGCCCATCTTTAGGGACGGCCTCCTACAATGCCTCCATGCCCTCGTGACGATTATCACCAAATTGTAGAGCCTAGTCTGCCTTCAATAGGTCCATGGGGAGCAGAAGGGCAAATCCCTTGATGGGTCGTGGCACATGCTTCAAACGTTCATTTGGGCGTGGTGCATCAGCATTGTTGGGACCCAATGATCGACGACCCGTTGGAGCACATATGAAAGGAGGTGCTCAATCAACAACTAAATTTAGTGACCGGGTCAGTGACATCCAAGAACCAAGATAGCTTTGACCGTCTGCTCCACTGGCGCAACATCTTTTGGCGCCCAGCAGGTCAAGGGAAATATGGCCAAAGTTGGGGCAGGTCATGGAGCACCCCTAGCTCCTCCCAAGCCAACGTCTAGAGGACCCTCCCTACATTTACCTCAAGGGCCACCTCACTGCGCTGTTGAAGGACATCCCGTGTGATCGCCATTTCCTGGCTGATGGATCACAGTCCTTTCGAAACCAACTTTTTACACTTTCGTTCCTCACAATATCATCATCATGGCACAACCTTCTTCTTCAAAGACACCAGACACAACCACAAACAACATTCTCACTTCTGGTTCACTTGTCCATATTACAATGTCATCTAACTATCACAGACAACCCCGAAACATAAACTACCCAATTGACACGCCTTCTGTGCGACTTCCCTGCACTTCACAATCTGACGGAATCTCCTCCCCTGTGCTATACTTTTCTTCCACTTCCCTGGAACGAAACTGATCAGTGTTGTTCCTTCCTTTTGCTTTTTGCAAAGCCACAACATGCTCCACCTGCTTTTCTCGTAGCGTTTCCGTCAATTCTTGACGGATAAAGTTCCTTGCCTCTTGAAGTAGGCCTTCACAATCTGCCCAATGTGCAGCAATGAACGACTGCACCTCCAGGGGTAGGTGACGGAGTTCCAGAGTGGACATAAGGTGTGGTGGAAGTTCCATCTGCTCCACCCAAATACATTCGACTACTACCCTTTTCAGGAACGGGATCCCCTCAGTTGACTCAGCGTTTTCCCCTTTTCCACATCTTCTCTTTTGGTGCCTTCCCCTATTTCGGCTGGCAGATGACGGGCGGCAATACACGCGTTTGAATTCACTGTTTCTTGATCCCTCTAGATTGTGGTACACAACTGACT